>PVIW01002253.1:216765-230434 GCA_004026585.1 Noctilio leporinus | reverse complement strand
ACTTTGGAATCTTGAGCATGCTTTCATTAGCTTTTCTTTTTCCATGGACATCATATTTTCAATCTTAGTTTTAACAGCCTCTTTATTGGAATGAGGTTGTTTATTAACTTCTCTCTCACAAATGCTGCATACATAATAGTCTAAAGGATTTGCATCTGGTGAACTAGGCAGCCAGGTTTCCTTTGACCAGAATTCAGGACACTAAGACATTCTTGCACCTTTTTGGGTTTATGTGCTGGTGCACCATCTTGCTGGAAGATAAAATGAGGTCCATTTGAGACTTGCTTCATCCACAGTACAACTCTCAAAATGTCAAGGTAAACACCCTGGATTTTCATTGATGATCTCCTGAATTCTGTGTATAATATTTGGACTTGTGCGATCCTTGCATACCTTATGCATTTTCCTTGTTGGTGTGGTGACATCAGGATCAGCATCATACACCTTCACATTGTACACTGTAGTAGGTAAAGGGTTGTTTTTGAAGTCTACAATTTCCTTAGCAGTTAGCCCTGAACACAGCCCAGAAATTATGGTTGCTCTAACATTATATGTTTTTTGACACAAGGGTTGTTCTCAGAATTCAATACTTCATATCTGAAATGATGTTAAATCATAACCTTAGAAATATAATTTTTCATAATTAATAAGAACAGGTGAAATAAGGAGATGCAAAGTTATTGCCAATTGATCGCACACCCTATATATTTTAGAGTAACATGGCCCCTAAATGGTTCCCTAAATTACTGTATCATCATGCAAGTGAATCTATATTGCTAACAGGCATATGGGATAGGATCCTTATGTTAAAGCATTTATCATTGCATAGTCAGGTTTAACCAGGGACAGGGAATTGCTTGATGGTGCAGAAAAGGGAAAAGGCTTCAAAACCCCTCCCTGATAATAAGACAAAGGAAAGTCTCAATAATGCTCTGAACTGAGGAGACGAAAGATGGCAGCAGGAAAACCTCTCCCCTGACCTTCTATGAGTAAGGCTGGGCTGGTGGTCCTAGGCCGTGGCTGCAGAGCTCAAGGAGAACGAATTGGCTGGAACACTAATCACCATGACTTGAACTACTAACTGCTGTAAAATCAGGTGGGAGAAATCATGGGCATTCAGGACCCTTCTTTCCTTCATGAAGCTTTGAAGGCCAGTAATGGTGATGTCACTCTGATGGTCAGTCTTTTCACTAATAATAGAAGCCCAGTAAAGACACAAATTTGTTGACCCTTCATAAGCCCTGGAAATCTTAAAGGAAACATTGCAATCACCTGAGGAAAATGTGAGTGACTTCACACACAAGCTCCTGTATTGGCTAGAGGATATATTTTGTTAATGTTAATAGCAATCCCAGGAACAAATCTGAAAATTCAACAGTGTAGCTACTAAATGGTACTTTTCTCACTGAAGGGGTTTGTAAGTGAAATGGTTTTGTTTGTTTGTTTGTTTGTTTTTGTTTTTGTTTTTGTTAAACAGTAAGACCTTCAGCCAGTATCCCTTTCAGGTAAATATTTATTGCAACTTAGACAAGTGTTTGAAAAGGGCTTTGGTGAAAGGTAACATTGAACGGCTTTCTTCCAATTATTCAGGGAAGTGTGGACAGGGGTGTTGGTTTTACAAATCACCTCTAGCGTTGACTTTTGAACTCTCAAGATTTGAGTATAATCAATCCCTTGGCCAGCCAGAAAAAAATTCACAATAAGCTGAAATTTCCTTCGGATCACATATATGGACAGGTACATGTACAGAAACAAAGAGCTTGCTTGAAGTAAGAGCATGTATTTGGAAGTTGAAGGAGGAGTTAAAAATCCTACAGCAAAAACTGGAAAGGTATGTTACTGAATTTGCTAGTACAAAACTGGCCTCAGGAAGCTCTATGTCTCAAAGTGGCACAAACATGACATTACCACTTTCTTCAGTACACTGACCTGACCTGACACCTAAGGAAAGTAAAGAAAGCTCTTCTCAGGATGCTGAAAGCATATTTTCTGCAACAATAAATAAGCCCCTTACATCTTCCCAGGATTCTATGGAAATGCCCGCACACTCAGCTCTTCAAACAATCAGAGATGAGAAAATAAACTTTGTGAAGACCTGTCTTCAGAGGCAGAGGAGTGAGATTGAACAAGATATACAAGATTTAAAGAATTGTATTGCAAGCACTACTCAAAATATTAACCCTGCAGAGGTTGCATGTATCCTAGAGATACGTTCATTACTGGTATGTGCTGAAATGTAAAAAAAAAAAAAAAAAAAATTTAAACTGCAAATTTGCATTGATTATATTTATATAATAAAACACATGATTTTGATATTTAGTTGCAATCTAGAAATTATTCAAGAAATATAAAACGAATAAAATTTTTCTTTTCAAATAATAGAAGCATGGATAGTAATAAAAATACTACAAAAATGAACATTTAATAGTTGGCTTTGCAAAATATTGGTAGCCATCATCACAAACAATATTGTTATGCTGAAGGCATACTTTCCACAACACTTGCAAAAATATTTTGATAAGTGACTTGTTTTGGATGCATAGCCCTTAACATACCTTTCTCTTTTTCTGCTTGTCAAGGGAGCCTTATCTATGTCATCATTATAGTTTCTTTCCATTTGTGTTTGAAATTGATCAAGTTTTAGGTGTAAAGACTTATGAACAACTGTAGAGATTTCTGAATCTCTTTTTGTTATGACACTAACTGCATTATAATATTACTAATAAATATTCTGCATCATATTTTCATGTTGCTGTTCAGCATATGAATAGTCTGAGCATTTATTCCTGCAATAGTCAAAGTTAGGTAGAATATAACCATAGGCCATCTTCTACTGTTTCTGGCCATATTATATGTACCTGTCATTTGGTCCACAGTGTCAACCCCTGACTTTGTTTGCTTGTCACTTCTTTTTCAACTCGGAGATAAGATGTATATCAGTGAAGTGGTTACCTGCTATAATATTACATCCTGATGAGTCAATGGGCTCTGCAAGTCTATTGATTACATTTGCTGGTTTATTACTAATCAAGAAAGGACATTTGAGAGTTGCTTAAAGCATATATTTCAAGATTTCCTGTGTAAAATATTTTTGAATTGACCATAGCAAAAATGTTTATATCATATTTACTGGGCTTGGATAGAATACATTGTCTAAACCCATATTTGCCTCTAAACCCAGATAACATTTGGTCTAGTTACATTCTGCCCCATAGAGTAACATAATTTACAATTTTCTACAAATGCTGAGAAAATGTCTCTCACAGCCACTAATTTGTCCACTTTCAGGCATTTTAAGTGGGCAAGTGTGCCATCAAAACTGATACAATTATGAATAAGTATAAATCTCTGTAGAGATATTATAAATCTAACAGTTCAATCTCATTACCATTATAGCCCAGAAATCCTGCAAATTTAGCTGGTTACTACAATGTAAACAAGCTAGTTACAAGGCCTAAAAAGTGTTTTTGGTTTTGTCTATTAGTTTAGCAACTCTTTCTCATGAAAGCCAGCTCGAGATAGAATCAATGTATTTATTTATAATAAGATTATATCTAAGTATCATTTATGATAAAGTAGTTTCAAGTTTCAAGTTTTACCTTGGCATTGTTTGTGTTTGGCCAAACTAATGGAAGTTGTCACAGAATATTCTGTGGCTGTTTTCTAATCTTTCTTCTTATTGGTTTTTTTCTCCATTTTAATTCTTTATTCTTTCCAAAAAAATTACTTAAAAAAAAAAAAAAGATTTTATTTCATTATTTTTAGAAAGAGGGGAAGGGAGAGAGGCAGAGAGGGAGAGAGACATCAATGTATGGTTGCTTTTCACCTGCCTCCAGCCACAGACCTGACTGAGGACCTGGTTTGCAACCTGGTTATGTGCCCTGGCTGGGGAATCGAACCTACAACCTTTGGGTTTGAAGGCCAGTGCCTTATTCACCAAAAAATTACTCTTTGTTCCTCTCTAATTCACCTTCACTTGATTAGAAATATCTTGCTCGGTATCAGAATTTTCTGAATGAACTCTCACATAATCTTCATCTTCTAAATCACTTTTTTGCATAAATAAATGTATACTCTTCCTATCCTTATTTCTCCTTTTTCTCCTAATGCGCAGCAGCATGGAGAAAGATCTCTCCAAGGTTGCTCCAAAGCCTGTGGGGTTCTGCTGATGGGGCCCTTGTCACATGGGAGCAATACTGCTACCAAGACAGGTCACCGCTGTCCCTCTCATTCATAGTCTGGTTGGGGGTGGCCAGGTATAGGGCAAAGCTCGGGGAACCTCCCAGGAGGAAGTTCAGTGCCACAACAAAGCCCAGCAAAAACCAATGTTTGGGAAGGTCAGGAACAGGCACTGAATAAGTAGGACTGTGTCAACAACCTGGGAATACCCAAGATCATCAACAGAAGTCTCCAGGTGCAAGTCTGACAACACCACGAATCAGACCAGAAACAGAGTACTCAAAATGGCCATGGTGGCAGTTGATGCTGTTAATGTCAGGAGGTAGATGAGGAAGTACTTAGCATTCCAGGCCCCAATGCAATTGTTCACCCTAACGGAGTGATGACCAAAACAGTGCACCATCTAGTTACACACACTGCAGCGTTTGAATCATGCTGGTTTCCATAAAGCACAAGTGGTGCACATTACATTCTTTGGGAACATGACTTCACTGAATTCATAAACTTGAGATAATAGTAATTTGTTTGCTTTTGTATGGTACCAGCGTCGGTTACACAACTTAGGTGAGGGTCACCAGGTTTATCATCAGTAGCAGATAGGGTGCAAGAAGGGAACACAAGTGAAGTCCAGCTCTTGATGGCAGTCAAATATTTCCCAGGTGTATTCGGTATAAACGCTTCTTGCAAGATGAGGTGAAGGATAATGAAGGTGTAGTAGTTTTGCGTGTGGAAGAGGTAGTGAAGTAACCTTAGATGGCTCTCCGAAGGCATTCTGGAATTATACAGGAAATCATCTGTGTGCCTCTGCTGAGCCAGGCCTTTCAAGTAGGTAATGGGTTTTCAAGCAGATGCAAATCAGCACTAAAGCCAAGTAGAACAAAAAGAGAACCAGAAAGTCCATCCTAAGGATATTTCTCTTTTGGGGATAATTTGTGGCAGGCAGCTGTGAACTTCCTCCTCCCAGCATCCACAGGGAATTCCAATGGCACCTTCTCTTGTGCAGAGGCATGCACAGGGAACAGGGTGGCACCCAGGGCTGCATGGTTCCCTCAGGAGGCTGAATCTGGCTCTGAGGGTGACCAACAGCCAGATGCACAGCACTGTCACCTCCAGCTGTGCACCTCCAGTGCTTTCTTTGTCATGAACCTGGGCAGAATTTTAAAGCTTACTTATTTAGTTTTTTTTATTTTTTTTTATTGTTGTTCTATTATAATTGTCCCATCCCCACCCCCACCCCCATTGCTCTTACCTGTCCTGTCCCCAACCCAGTCAATCCCCACCCTATTGTTCATATCCAGGGGACATTTATATAAGTTCCATAACAAGCCCTTCATTTCCACATTTGACTCTATCATGCCCATAGTTGAACTCAAGTTGCCTTCACTGAAGTTCTCCAACATCTCTGGGATTATTAAATTGATACATTTTCCTAGGCATTTAAAACAGTAAATAAAAAGAAGACACAACGTTGACTTCAAAGTTTGCAAAAAATAAAAAATAAAACCAACTCCACCAACACTAACTTCAGAGTTCAAGGTATCTCTCAGATACAACTTACTATCCACTATCAAGCACCCTTATGAAACACTTGTTATAACCAAACTACCAGCTTAAATGTTATGGCTTAACATTAGTCACGTACAAATGTGCAGCTTGTCATGACCTGGAACATATGCACCCGATATATGTAATCATATTTTAAGAAAAGAGTTTGTATCACTCAGATCAGCTATAACCTCCGCAGGGTTAAACAGATGAACTAAGGTCCTCTCCTTTGCCAAGTGCCTTATTGCTTGCGTGAAGTTTTTGTTCACGAAGGACACGCAAATGCTGATCACTACTGGGTCTATATCAGTAATCAACCCTGACAAGTCTGACTCAAGTACAATGGCAGGAAAATTCTGTTACTGAATCCCTCTGGGAAGAACTTGAAAGAAGTTTTTATGGAGGGTTGAGGAATGTTAGTGCTTAATGTTAGATGTACATAAATGACAAGCTGCCCCACTTCCATGCAGAGGCAGCCCCAAGTGAATCAGATCAGATGCTAGGAGAATCAGAAGGCTTGTCTGCTGAAATGAAACATTACATTCAGGAATATAACTGGAGATTGGAACAGGAAGTAGGGGAGTGGGAAGAAGAGTGGTCTTGTAAGTTCCCACAAACGGAATCCCCAATGTCCCAGGATTTCTCTACATCACAAGAGCCTTCAGTAGCCTGTTCTCATGGGGTTTGCTGCTTGTCCTCTGGGCATGCTGTGACTGTCAAGGAGCTGACTGCTCAGGCCACTACAAACACAGCAGGTGCCTATGGGAAGAGTGATGTGGAAGCAGTTGGAGTGAGGCATTCCATGAGAAATACTCCAGGCTCTATTAGCAAAAAAAAAGCAGGAGTACGGGGATTTTCAAAGTTTTCATGTATTAGTATATTTGTGTTAGTTCTTTTCAAAATTTTCAGGTATTGGTATATTTGCATTAGTTCTTTAACAGTATTTCCAATCCATCTACTTCCTTACTTGAACCTGAGAAATGGAAAATAAAATAAAGTGAAGAACTCTCTAATCAATTATTTCAGCCTCTAATAATCTTGACAGAAACTGGAATATGAATATAAGAACATTATTTTTCTCATTCATTTACATATCTAGATGTAATCATTCTACATAACATACAGATTATGGAATATAATAAATATAATACAATAAACAGACTCAATTTATTAAGATAATTGTTAGAATATTTCATATCAAAGTTATTGACATTATTCTGTAGTATTCTTGTAACACCTTGTTTCTTGGTGTGGTTGCACAGGTGAAGAGGGGAAGTATTACATGCTCTTTGAGTTTTATCTACAATATATAGAATTAGTATTACTTCTAACTTGATAATTTCACCAGTGACAACTTCTATTTCACATTTAACAATTCATTAGCTTCTTCTGTTTTACACAAATTTCAATTTCTTTTCTTTAAAAAAATGTGTACAATGGGAAAGTGGACCTAAAGCATGCACAATTTTAATAAGACTCCTCAGGTCAAGGTATCTACATCATCAGTTAACACAAGGAGCTTCTTTGTTTTATTATTTTTAATTTTTTAATTATTCTTCTTTTGCTTTTCCATATTTCCCACTGAGGAAGAGAATAGTAGCTTCTAAATTCTGGGACCTGACCTGCTAGTCTTTGGTTGTAATACATTGGTAGCAATATTGTCTACTCATTTGCACCAATCAATAGCCACCATTTCTATACATATACTACAATTTAGTTATTCAAGTTATATATAAGTGGGTTGTTTTTAATTTTTTGCTACCATAATCACTTCTGAAATGAGAAATCCAATAAGCCTGCCTCAAGGGCCTATAATAACTGAGATTCAAGGAGTTCCATATTTAGTGGTACTATGTCAAAATTAAAAGGTACTCACTATGCTGTATACCTGAAACCAACGTAATGTTATATGTCCATTATATCTCAACTTAAAAAAAAAAAAAAAGAATGTAGCTCCTGGCTGGTAGCACAGTGGATAAGGCACTGGCCTGGGAACCCAAAGGTTGCTGGTTCTATTCCCCAGCCAGGGCACATAACCAGGTTGCAAACCAGGTCTCCAACCAGGTTCATAGCTGGAGGCAGTTGAAAGGCAACCATACATTGATGTCCCTCTCCCTCTCCACCTCTCTCCCTGCCCCTCTTTCTAAAAATAATAAATAAAATCTTCAAAAAAAAATGTAAACCATAAACTGATTTTCTTCTACCAAACTAACACCCAAATTTATAGAAGCTCTAGGAAAGGAAGGAAATGATCAGTTGTTATAAATGGAGTTCAAAACTGCCTTTTATTTGGATTTGGTGGTTACAGAAAAATTCATAATTTATATGTAATCATAGTCATAAAAAGTTTTCAGCATGGTTTCTATAAATTGATATTATTAAAGCACTATTCCAACAATAATAAAATATATATTTTTCAGAACACATACTTAAACTTGCACAGTGTTATATGTCAATTATAGTTCAATAAAGCTGGGGTAAAAAAACTCAGACTATCATCAACATTTTAAGTGTTTGAAATGGTATAGACAATTTTCTTTGATCACTAAGACATTAAAAACATAATCAATAACAAATGGTATCTGGAAAAATCTCCAGACATTTTTAAATTAAACACTACAAATTTAAATGATCTATGGGTAAGAAAATGAAAAGAGATATTAAGAACAGTTTAAACTCAAAATAAAAATATGTCAAATGGGAGAGATGCATTTAAAGTACTGTTTAGCACCCTGACTGGTAGCACAGTGGAAAAGGTGCCGGCCTGCAAACCCAAAGGTTTGATTCCCAGCCAGGGCAAATAGCCAGGTCTGTAGCTGGAGGCAGCTGAAAGGCAACCATACATTGATGTTTATCTCCCTCTCTGCCTCTCTCCCTTCCCATCTGGAAATAATACATAAAATTTAAAAAATAAATAAACAAAGTACTGTTTAAAAGGAAATATTTAAGTTTAAAGACAAATTAGGTAAAGAAAAAATACATTTGGAATTAATAATCTAAGTTTTTACCTTATTAAGCTAGGAAGTTATCAAATTATATAAGTTACAAAGATAAGCATGGAAAATTAACAAAATATTAATGGATAAATAAAAATTTTTAAACTTTTCTTAAAATAATGAAATTAATAAACCTCTAGATTTATTATGAAGAAAGTCACTGATATAATGAAGGAAAGATGAGATATCATGTCTGATCCTAAAGATTGGTTAATATTAAGAACAATTTTCTACTAAAATGTTTAACAACTTTGATAAAATTGATATATTACTTGAAAGACACAAAGTACAAAATAGCCGTGAGAGGAAATAGAAAATCTGAATAGTTCTATGTAAATAACAATATTAAGTAAATTGGATTTTACATTTTTTCTCTATTTAAAAAATGTATTGTATTTTTTCATTACCATTTAACCCCTTTACATCCCCCTCCACACCCAACTCACCACACCCTTATCCACATCCATGTTCTTCTTCCTTTTTGCTTAATCCCTTTACACCTTAAGCAACCCCCTACATAGCTACTTCTCTCTAGCTATGAGCCTGTTTCTATGTTGCTTTTTAGTTCAGATTGTTAATTAAATTCCACATATGAGTAAAATCGTATGGTATTTGTCTTTTTCTGACTGGCTTATTTCATTAAGCATTGTTTATCAGGTCCATCCATGCTGTCACAAAATGTAAAGTTTTTTATGGCCAACCAATATTCCATTGTGTAAATGTCCCATGGTTGTTTTATCCACTCATCTACTGATGGACACTTGGGCTGATTGAAAATAATGCTGCAATGAATATAGTGGTGTTTATGTTTGTTCAAAAAATAATGTTTTGAGTTTCTTCAGATATATTCCCAGGCAAGGAATTGCTCATTGTAAGGCATTTCCATTTTTAATTAAAAAAAAAAAAAAGATTTTGTTTATTCTTTTTAGAGGGAGGGGAGGTGAGAGAGGCAGAGAGGGAGAGAAATATCAATGTATGATTGCCTTTCACCTGCCTCCAGCTATGGACCTTTCTGGAGACCTGGCTTGCAACTTGGTTATGTGCCCTGGCTGGGAATTGAACTAGCAACCTTTGGATACACAGGCCAGTGCCTATCCACTGTGCCACCAGCCAGGGCTCCATTTTCAATTTTTTGACATATCTGCATACTGTTTTCCACAGTGGCTGCACCAATCGGCATTCCTGCCAACAGGGCAAAAGTGTTCCCCTTTTTCCACATCCTTGCTAGCACTTGTTAATTGATTTATTGATGATAGTCATTCTGACAGATGTGAGGTGATATCTCATAATTTGCATTTCTCTGGTGATTGAGCATCATCTGCTTGACATTGAGCATCTTTTCATATGTCTATGGTCCATCTGCATGTCCTCTTTGGAGAAGTGTCTATTCAGGTCCTTAGCCTAATTTTTAATTGGGTTGATTTTTTTTTGGAGGAGTGGGTGTTGGGCTTTGTAAGTTATTTATAATTTTGGATATTAACACCTTATTAGATGTACCATCAAATATGCTCTCCCACTCTATGGGTTGTCTTTTTATTTTGTTGATGTTTTCCTTTGCTGTGAAAAAAACTTTTTAATTTGATGTACTTCCATTTGTTTATTTTTTGTTTCCTTTGTCTAGAGAAGTATATCTGAAAAAATATTGCTACAAGCAATGTCTCAGACTTTGCAGCCTGTGTTTCCTTTGAGGATTTTTATGATTTGAGGGTCTAATAATTAAGTCTTTAATTCATTTTAAGTTTATTCTTATGTGTGATGTAAGAAGGTGGTCAAGTTTCATTTTGCTGCATATATCTGTCCAAATTTCTCAACACTATTTATTGAATAAACTATCTTTAGACCATTGTATTAACTTGCTTCTTCTGTTGAGTATTAATTAACTATAAAGGTATGGCTTTATTTCCAGGTTCTCTATCCTGTCCCATTGATCAATGTGTCTCTTTTTATGCCAATACCATGTAGTTTTGATTACTATGGCCTTACATTTAACAGTATAGTTTGACATTAGGTAGCATAATTCCTTCAGGGTGTCCAATTTGTTGCCATATAGATGTTCATGATATTTTCTTATAATCCTTTGTATTTATTTGGTGTTAGTTACTTCTCCTCTTTCATTTATGATTTTATTTATTGGGTTCTCTCTTTTTCTTGATTCTGGTTAAAAACTTGTAGAATGTTTATCTTTTTGAAGAGCCAGCTCTTGAATTGATCTTTTGTATTATTTTTTTAGACGCTTCCATTTATTTCTGCTCTGATCTTTATTTCCTTCCTTTTACACACTGTGGGCTTTGTTCATTATTCTTTTTCAGGTTCCTTAAAGTGTAAACTTAGATTGTTAGATTTTTTCACTTTTTCCTTGTTTCTTGAGATAGGTCTGCAATGCTATGGATTCCCTTCTAGCCTTTTGTTAACTTGTTCCCTTTATCATGATGTAGTGTTTTTATATTACTAAGTGGCCTTGGTTTTAAAATCTGCTTTGACAAATATAATCTTTGCTCCCCTAGCTTGTTTATCCTTTGCATCTGCATTAAATATCTTTTTCCAATCCTCACTTTTACTCTGTATATATCTTTTGATCTGAGGTGAGTCTCTTGGAGGTAAAATATACTACAGTATTAAACTTGCATACCTGGAATAAATCTTATTTGGTCATGGTGCATACATTGTTTTAGATTTCATCTGGTCATATTTTGGAATATACTCGCATTTGAATTCATGATAAATGTTAGTCTGTAATTTTCTTCCTGCTTTTTTCCTTCATGAGGGGTTAGAAAATAACATGGCCTCATATAATATGTGTTGAGAATTACATTTTCTTGTTCAGTATTCTGAAAAAGATAGAATAATATTGATTTTAATTTTTTGTTTAAAGTTTGGTAGAGTTCTACATTGCAACAATGTGATGCAAATGGAGGCATATTCTAATTATTTTCATCTTGGTTGAGTTGTTATTTTCTGAGTTTTGATGCATTTTCACAAGTTAAAATTATTGATAATATCCTCTCATCTTCCATTTAATGGCTGCAGAACCTGTTGTGATGTTCTCTGTCTCATACCTGATATTTGTGAAATATAGCTTCTCTCTCTGTTAATCTTATTAGTAGTGAGCTTTCAATTTTATTATTTTTTAAAGGACCAGGGTTTTACTTATTTTTCTCAACTGCTTTCATGCATTTCTGTTTTTATCTTTATTATTTATATCTTCTGCTTTTTTGGCATATGTTGTTTTATATTATCTAGCTACCTGGGGTAGAGATTTAGATTATTTTTTTGAGACCTTTCCTCTTTTCTAATATAAGCATTTATTGCTACAAAATTTTCTCTCAGCACTAATTTAGTTACATTTCACATATTTTGATGTTTGAAAAACAAGCATTAGCCATTCTTTGTGATAAGTTGGCAAATATCAAATTATTTATTTTCTTTTACCTGTGAATGTTTTATTAACCCTCTCACCAGAATAGTTTTCTTATATGTGGAATTTATGGGTGATAATTCTTTTCATCCAGAATTTCTCAATATCAAAAGAGAATAAAGATCTAAAACCAATAATTTAACTCTCCATCTTAGGAAACTAGAGAAAAAAGAGAAATACATATAGTAACCTAAAGCAATTGAAAGACTTAAGTAATAAAAATAATGAAGAAATCAATAGATAAAATCTTTGAAAAGAAATAAAATTTGAAAATCCTTATACAGGATAACCGAGAAAAAAAAGAAAGAATACACTAATTAACAATATTAGAAATAAAAGAGGAATCATCACTACTGATCCCAAGGAGATCAATAGATTAACAAAGAACTATTTCAACAACATTATGGCCATAAATCTCATAAATTAAATGAAACACACCAATTCCTTGAATAAACACTACCCAACTCACCCATGGAAAAGTCATCTTAATATGCCTATATATATATACAAAGAAATTAAATCAATAATAACACTATAATAAAGATGCAGCAAGCCCAGGTGATTTCAGAGATGAAGTCTATAAAACACTTAGGACAGAAATGAAGCCAATTCTCTATAATCCCTTCCAAAACATACAAGTAGTGTGAACATGTTTGTTACTGTGACTTCTGTGATTATGTTTAAAGATGGACATTTTAAGATATGCTAAAGTTAAATGGGACTATTATGGTGGACTCTAATCAAATGTGGTAGGTTCTCTGAAAAGAAGAAACTTGTACATACAAACACCAGGGAGGCACAGGCATGGAGAAAAGACCATGTGATGACACAGTAAAAAGATGCCCCATCTGCAAACCAAGAAGAGAGATCTCAAAAGTAACCAAACCTGTAAATACCCTTTTCTCAAAATTCTAGACTCCAGAGTTGTAAGAAAATACACTTTGTTGTTTAAGCCATCCAGTCTTAGGTATTTTGTTAGGGTATCTCAAGCAAACTAATAGAACTTTCTATCTCATTGCATTAGGCTTACATCATTCTAATACCAAAACCTGATATAGAAATTACAAGAAAGAACTATAGATTAATCTCTCACTGATACAGATGTAGAAGTTCTCAATACAATATATTTTTTTAAATTTTATTGTTGTTGTATTACATCCATCCCCTTTTTGCTCCCCTCTGTCTTCCTCCCCACCCACCCATTTCCCCCAAAGTCAATCCCACCTGTTGTCCATGTCCATGGTTCCTTTATACTAGGCTCTTGTCTAAGCTGCTCCCCTTCCTTGCCTCTGCCTCCCCCCTCCCCCCAACCCCTTTCCCCTTGACCACTGAAGTCCTATTCACTGTATTCATATATTTGGTTCTGTTTTGCTTGTTGTTAGTTTTGCTCATTATTGTCCCGTAATGGGTGAGATCATATGATATTTGTCCTTCACTGACTGGCTTATTTCACTAAGCATAATACTCTCCAGTTCCATCCATGTTGTTGCAAAGGGTACAAGTTCCTTCTTTCTTTCTGCTATATAGAATTCCA
>PVIW01002253.1:0-216665 GCA_004026585.1 Noctilio leporinus | reverse complement strand
TATGGGCACTTAGGCTGTTTCCAGCCCTTGGCTGTTGTAAATAGTGCTGCTATGAACATAGGTGTACATAGGTTCTTATGAATTGGTGTTTCAGGGTTCTTTGGGTATAGTCCAAGTAGTGGAATTGCTGGATCAAAAGGCAGTTCCATTTTTAGTTTTTTAAGGAAACCCCATACTGTTTTCCACAGTGGCTGCACCAGCCTACATTCCCACCAACAGTGTATGAGGGTTCCCTTTGCCCCTCATCCTCGCCAATACTTGTTGTTTGTTGATTTGTTGATGATTGCCATTCTGACAGGTGTGAGGTGGTATCTTATTGTGGTTTTAATTTGCATCTCTCTGATGACTAGTGATGTTGAGCATTCTTTCATATGCCTTAACATAAGCAGTGCCACCATAAAGGTCCTAGAGAAAAATATAGGCAGTAAACTTTTGGATATCCTACTCAGAAATATATTTACTGATACTTCACCAAGGGCAAGGGAAATCAAAGAACGAATCAACAAATGGGACTATATCAAATTGAGAAGTTTCTGTTCAGCTAAAGAAAATATCAGCAAAATTCAAAGGGAACCAACTGTATGGGAAAACATAATTTCCAATGATACCTCAGACAAGGGTCTGATCTCTAAAATACATAAAGAACTAATGCGACTCAACACCAGGGACACAGACAGCCCAATTAAAAAATGGGCAAAGGACCTCAACAGACAACTCACTGAGGAAGACATACAAAGGGCCCAGAGGCATATGAAAGAATGCTCAATACAATATTAACAACTGAAATTCAAGGACATCAAAAAAGTATACCCCATGACCAAGTGGGACTTATTCCAGGTAAGGAAGGCTGAATTAACATTGAAAAAAAGTCACTTAACATAATCAATTGCATCAACATATTAAAGAATAAATATCATCTAATCATATCAATTATGTAATAAAAGCTTTTGGAAAACCAAACACCATACATATTAAAAAGAAAAATCTCAGCATAATCAAAAAGAGAAACTTCCTCAATTAATAAAGAATATCTACAAAAAAACACTATTGTTAACTTTCTATACAATGGTAAGATGTTATATGCTTTCCCTCTAAGAAACAAGGCAAAAATGTTCTGGGTCTATGTTTGATATTCATTCATTGTCTGTTATTCAAACAATATTTAATGGTCACTTAAAATAAACAATCATCTATCCCGAGTTTAAGGCAGATATGACTCCTGCACCCATGAAGCTTATAGTCAGGGGTTGGGGCATGTATGTAGCCTATTTGCATTTGAGATAATTTTATAAATAATAATCTATACTTGTTAATGATAATAAAGGGATAGTGATTTTCAGGGTCACATAGATCTTTATTGCTTTCTCTGATCAATACCTAATGCCACCACCATAGATTCATTCTCAAAATGGAGGGTTTTGTCATCCCAATTACTTTCACAGGAAGGATGTATTGATAGCATTGCTGCATGCCTAGTTACATGGTTTTACTCTTATCTACATCATTTTCTGTCAAGAAGGCACCTATAATGGAGAAAGAAACTATGACAGAGAATTGTGGTTCTTTGTTTTGCAAAACTGTAAAATGAAAGTAATTAGAAGGAAAGGGAGGGATGAAGCATTTACCTTATGCAGAAAAACTCATGTGTTCTTGGTTCGGATCCAAAGAAGATACTCAGTGACTTTAGGTAAGATACATATCTTTTTTATCCTTCATCTCACCCTACTGTTACAGATAAGGATGTAGAAAGAAACAAATACTACCCATCTATAACAGCAGTGGACATGTATTTTTGCCAAATAGGGCAGAGGTGGTAGAACTGAGACTGAGCCATAGTTGTGTCATCTGTTTGACAGGTTGGTTATCCATGCATCCCTTACATTTGGAGGTTGTATAAGAAGCTATACAAAAGATCTTTTCAAATATGTGTATCTCTATCAAAGCAGCCAAAACTAGTGCCCTCAGATGTGTTGATGTCTATGTCTATATATAGTTTATATTTTCTTTTATCACTTCTTTAAAATATGGCATTTCTACTTGCCAGAAAAAACAAGCAGCACAGAAGCTCAGTGATTTATGGGATGCCACATGTTATTTTGGTCATGAATTTATACAAATACTTTCCTTTCTAGACATTAACATTGATTTTCAAAACAAAGCTGTAGGTCAACATTTGTCAAGTATTTTCCTTGAGAAACATAAGCCCTGAGAAAGAAGACTCAAAGAGAACAGTAGAAATGGGATGTTAAAATAGGATTTCAGTTTTGGAGCAAAAGGGAAGCCCACAGAAACTCCTAGTGTCTTAGAGAGGTCCAAGAGGGCAGAGCTATGTAACATATGCCACATACCCTTCACATCCTAAGCAATGTGCTAATGCACATGTGTGGCCAGCCTAACTGTGGATTTGGTTCACTCTGGCGACCAGACTGAGGCAGTGGGCACTCTCTGAAACATGACTTGTTATCATGATGAAGGGAAAGGAAGACATAGTGAACCTCATACTGTCTGTTAAAGGTTCTGTCCTGAAGTGAAACATACCACTTCTGTTTGGGTCATATACTTGAGGCTAAACCTGAGTTCATCAGGACAAAAATGTATAATCTTTCTGCAGAGAGGGGGCACCAAATAAAGATAAATACAGCCCACAACAGTATGGGATTGGAATGAAATTTTATTCAAGATTTAGGGGGAAATGACTTCACAGAGCAATTTTAAAAGGGTAGTAGGGAAAATCATAATATTGGTTTCTGCCTATATGTCACATTGGTTATAATGATCTTTCTCAACCCACTTGTTTTTTCTAGAATATAACCACTCCTCAGTAACTAGAGTGTACTTAATAACAATCATCTGCATCATCATTTATCATCAATATTGAGTTATTGTGAGAAATGTAAGATATTAATAATAGAGGAAACTGAGTGTGAAATATATGACAACTTTCTGTACAATCATTGTAACTTCTCTATAAATCTAAAACTCTTCTAAAATAAACTTTATTATTAATATTATTAATTTTTGGCCTGACATTTTGGCTCAGTGGGTTGGACATCACCTCACAAACCTAAGGGTCAATGTTTCAATTCTTGGCTGGGGTAGGAAGCAATGTCTTGTATATCAACTAGTGAAAACAAGCACTTTCAACTTTAAATCTTACCAGGAGGACTAAAAATTAGTGCTCAGGATAGAAATTGTACTAAGCCAGATGCCTGACTTGCCCTCCACTATGTTAACATGCACCCCAAATGAAGAAAAGTAGTTCACAACATTAAATTGCTAGTGGCAGTGAGTGCATTGTGTTGACAACTTGCTATAGAGAACTCTGTTCTTGGATGAGCATAGAAAGGACCAATAGTGAATATAGGCAGTTTGGGTTTAGGCTTGTTCTTATAAGTATTTTTATAGTCTTCAGCTTAGAAGGGTGGTATTTTTGCCTACCACACTTTCCTAATAATGTTGGAGAAGTGGCATAGTGGAAATGATTTCTTAAAATGAGAACCATCATTAGGTGAATGGATTTGCCTTTTTAAGTTTTGCAATGTTGGATAAAACATTTATCATGTGACTCAGTTTTACCATTTGTATAATAAAAAATATATGACCTATCTAGTCATATATTGTATTCTTTAAAAACTTAGAAAATAAATATGGATGTGTTATGAAAACTGAAGAAAAGTATATTATGATTGCCTATAGAAAATCCCAGAGTCAATCAACAGTATTTTAAGTCAAAGACTATCATAAGATGCAAAGAACAACATTATATAATGATAAAAGAAGTAATTTACCAGGAAGCTATAATAATTATCAATGTGTATGGACCCAGTAGAGAATCCAAATATATGAAGAAAACATTGAAATAATAGAAGGAAGAAATAGAAATATAATAATATATTTTTATACCCCACTTTCAATTATGAATAGAACATTCTGACAGAAGATCAAAAGGAAACAGAGGACTAACATAACACAGTGGAGCAACTGAACCTAACAGACATAATACAAAACACTCCACTCAACAACAACAGAACACATACTTCTCAAGTGCACCTTCAGCATTATCTGGAATTGATTACATGTTAAGCCACAAAACGAGTCTTAACAAAATAACATAATACCAAGTATATTTCTTGTCACCATAAAATAATGTTAAAAACCAACAGCAAATAGAAAACTAAGACAGTCATAATATGTGGCAGTTAAATGTCACACTCTGGATCAACCGATAAATCAAAAAACGGATCAAGAGAAAAATTAGAAAATATCTTCAGATAATTAAAAACAAAAATAGGACATGCCAAGATATATAGTATGCAAGAGTAGCAGTACTAAGAAGGAACTTACAACAATAAGTGCCTACAAAAGGATATCTTAAATAACTTTGCATAAGAAACTAGAAAAAATCAAAATAAGCCCAAGGTTAGAAAAAAATAGAGATTATAGCAAATATAAATGAAATAGAAACTAGAAAGGTAATAGAAAAGATTAATGAAACTAAGAGTTCTTTTTTAAAAGATAAAGAGAACTGCAAAACTCTATCTAGATTAGCCACATATAAAATAAAGAAGATTCAAATAAATTTAATTATAAATAAAATGGAAGACATTGTAATTGATACCACAAAAATACAATGGGTTATAAGGGAGGACTATGAACAACCCCAGACTATCTTCATGTGGCTATAGTTTCTCCTACTCTCCCTCTGCCAGAGCCTAGGAAAAATGACTCAAACAAAATTGTGTGTGTTGGCCCTATATGAGGGCTGTCTGCCTCTAGCAATCTCTACCCGGGGGACAGAAACCCCACTACTTTTTACAGCCACATGTTATTTTGGTTCCCTTCCTGGTTTTGGTGCTCTAGACTGGGGAGCACAGCTTGAGGTTTAAACCCCACACTTCTCAGAGGGAACCTCCTGACTGCTGAAATATTCTTCTAGAACTTAGTGGCTGCCTGTTGGAGCCCAGACAGCCCTCTTGAACCTCCTCTGCACTCTTTATCAGTCTCATCATGGTTATGTGGTTTCTTCCATAAGTGATCATAAGGCTTTTCTCCAGCAACTGTTCAGTTGGTTACGCAGGATGATTTTTCAATAATTTAGTTGTAATTTCAGTTGGATCCTGGGAAGGGGTTAGTTTAGCTTCCACTTACCCCTCCACCATCTCATGTTGGATTTTAATTTAAAGGGTTTTTACTTGAGTAGTCCAGATTCAAGTGGCTTTTGAAGTGAATTACAACACCTGTAAGTATGAAAGAATGTCAATATTAACAGAAACTCTTTCAGGAAAATTGAAGCAAAAAACATACTCAAACTCAATATATAAAACCACTACTATTGTGAAAATATGAGAAAAATATTAACAAAAAACTAATGATAGCTGTCCACCATTAGCTAAATATTAGTAAATACATATGTAATTTATACTAAGAAGTGATTTATAATATTAGCATATGATGTCTAGCGTATCTATAAAAATAATGTTATGGCCAACACAAATTTATCCAAGGAGTATACGGTTGCTTGAAAATATGAGACTAAATCACCACATTAAGAAGAAAAAGTAGCCCTGGCTGGTGGCTCAGTGGATAGGGTGCCGGCCTGTGAACCCAGGGGTCGCTGGTTCCATTCCCCAGCCAGGGCACATGGCCAGGTTGCGAGCCAGGTCTCCAGCCAGGTCTCCAGCCGGGTCTGTGGCTGGAGGCAGGTCAAGGGCAACTGTGCATTGATGTCTCTCTCCCTCTGTTTCTATCCCTTCCTCTCTCTCTAGGAATAATAAATAAAATCTTAAAAAAAAAAAAAAGAAGAAGAAGAAGAAGAAGAAGAAAAAGTAGCATAATGTATCAGATGCAGAAAAGACATAAAATTCAAACTTCAAAGAGAAGGGATCCTTCTTAACCTAATGAAGGGCACTGTGTAAACAATATATACCTAACATCTTGTGAAATGAATGACAAAAGACTGGCACTTATACTCAGGAATAAAGAAAATGATACCTAAACTCATGTCTGCTTAACATTTTACTGGTGGCCCTACTCATTGTAATAGGAAAAAGAAAGTAAATATAGACATGATTATAAAATTTTTTTTGAAGAATATATAAAACTGCCTATTTTATTTTATTTTTAAAACATTTATTCATTATTTTTAGAGAGAAGGGCAGGGAAGGAGGAAGAAAAGGGGAGAAACATTAATGTATGGTTGCCTTTCACCTGCCTCCAGATACAGACCTGGCTGGAGACCTGGCTTGCAACCTAGTTATGTGCCTTGACTGGGAATTGAACCAGTGACCTTTGGGTTTGCAGGCTGGCACCTATCCACTGAGTCACCAGCCAGGCTAAAATGGTCTATTTAAAGAGTTCATAAATATCTATGTTCATAGATGGGAAACCAAGAAAAATTAAATATCTATAAAAATCTTGTTTATGGACAACCACAATTTTTTCGCAATACACCATAATTGTCAATAGGTTAAGGGTTGTCCAACAACAAAAGAGATGACAAAATTGTATTTTACTAATCTAATAAAATAATAATCAGGAATAAACTACAATAAGTAACTCATATACTTACAGTTCAAAAGCAAGATGCTAATCAAAAGAAGTCAAACACAAAATAATACAAACCGGATAAATGTATTTATGTGAAAGAATAGGAATCCAAAACTAATCTGCACTGATTTCCATAAGAAGAAAAAGATTTGAAAATTTTTAAAAATTAAGACACTCAGAAAATTTTTTTAAATAATTCATTTAAATGCATATCATGTCTAAATATAATGATAGTAATTATTTCCTCACAAAGGAAATAATTTTAGGACAGATTTCAGCCTATAATTAATCACCTTGCCAATCACTGAAATATATGTATTTTTTTTTTACTGAAAATTGCTTTTAGTAGTTATAAAAATGTGTGATTAAGAATAGAAGCCCAGAAGTAGATTAATATGAAGTTAAGCCTAATTTTCAGGGCTAATTATTTGCAGGACCTCTTCCTAGGCCTTGGGAGAAATTCTGGCAATATGTTCATATGATCATATATTTATAAAAATTTGACAAGAGTAGTACTTCACATACAATCAAGCAAAAACTCCTGTACATTATAATCAGTCATGTTGAAAGAATGGTTGAGTATCTAGGAGCTTCAGGAAAGGAGTTGAATTTGTGTTACATTTTGTTAAGATGTAGAGAAATATCTATATATGAATTGCACTGACTAAGTTAGTTAGTAGTAGCTATCTGGTAGGGATGATTCTCACAATGCACCTTACTTATCATCAAAACACAGATGTGCAGGGCCTGAGATCTTATCATGATAGAATATGCATCATGATCTCTTGCATTGGATGTATGTGCACAGTGGAAGAGAAACAAAGTTTGAAATGAACAGAGTAAAAGCTAAGTCATGAAAATTCGTCCAAACATTTCATGACCAAAATGAAAAGTAAAGGGTTCAATTCTAATCAATACCTAGACATATTCCCTATCAGGGCTATATTCAATAATTTAGGGTATATAATTAAGTATAATTATACATACATAATATATTTTCTTTTACCTTTTCTGATGGTAATTACACAAAAGAGAAATGACCAGAATTTCTAGTTTGTGTATCACATATCTGTAATGATGCTACAATGAGCATATCCATGTATTGAGTCAAATCTCTCAAATAAAATTTTGATCAACTAAAAATAGAGAAAATACTGAATTACCTTTCTATTTTGTATATAAAATTTTATTACTAAATCAGGATCATATTAAAAGGAAATATGAAAATGCAAGCCACACATATGAGAACAATTAAGCAATGTTTCAAGAGATTCATTTAATAATTAGTTTCTCCAGATTTTATGATGTTTGTAGCATTAATAAGCATTCCAAAACTTGAAATTTATCATTTCATTTCTCAATGTAAGTAAATGGAAAGAAATGATCTAGTTTATTGTTAATAATTTTACATCCTGTTTTTAAAAGAGGCTAGAAAACTGTAAAAACTTTACCCTCCAAAACAATTGTAAACGCATATGGTTTATTTGATTCCACATTCCAAAAAACAATTTTAAATAGACTGCAACTACTGCCAAAACATGGGTACCTATTTTAAAAACACTTCCAAGTAAGTTAACTCTAGTTAAATGATTGTAATGCTTAAAAACATTACTGCTCTGTCAGTTTTTTTTCCCTTTTACTCAACGTTTTTTCATTCCAATCTAACTCCTTTTTCTTTTGTTTACCATACAATTTATATGGGAAAGTGTTGTTTATTGCCCTTTTCTTGAAGATTTTATTTATTATTTTCAGAGAGAGGGGAAGAGGGAGAGACAAAGAGGTCGGGAAACATCAATGTATGGTTGCCTTTCACCTGCCTCCAGCTATGGACCTGGCTAGAGACCTGGCTTGCAACCTAGTTATGTGCCCTGGCTGGGAATCAAACAAACAACCTTTGGGTTTGCAGGCCAGTACCTTAGCCACTGTGCCACCAGCCAGGGCTTGTTTATTGCCCATGTTAATACTTTGCATTTTATCTCCAGAAACATGTGACAATAAAGAATTCCACCTGTAAGCTGAAAAAAGAAAAAAATAATTTTCCTCCATATTTTGCTGCCATTATCTTGGTAATTGTAGTTAAAATATATTTAAATTTCTAAAGAGAGAGTATTTTAAAATGAGTCTATGTAAATTATCAACTGCAAAATAAAAACCAAATGTATTCTAATAATCATACATTTAAATTTTACTATTCAAACCACCATACTGTTATTATAAAAGCTGTCATTTTCCTATCTCAACTAATTATGTGACCAGCTATCTGAGGGTCAAAGCTTTACTCACCATTCATTTTAATTAAATGTTCCTTTCTTTTCATTCTAATACCTATTTAAAAACCATTCATTTTATCTTTTTATTTTCACAAAGGGAAAGAATTGTTGCAAATAATTGACATAGTTTTATACAGTACACATTAGATATTCTTTGCAAAGTGACTCCTTTACTTGTATAGGGCCTATAAAACCACCATGTAAGCAAGGATGATGTAAGCTAATAAGATTTTGAATGATTGAGTACCCAGTTTAACTCTTTCTATATAGAAATCCTTTTAATATGAAATATTATTTTACTTTTCAGGATACATTAATGTTTCATTTTCTTTGTGTTTGAAATTAAATTTTGATAAGTGAAATAACTACTTGAATATTTGAATCACTTATTTTTTACAGTTTTATTGAAATATAATTGACATGTACCTTTGTGTAAATTTAAGGTGTACATAATTTAATATGTTGCATAAAGATCAGTACAATAAATTTAGTTATCATCCACCACTTCCCATAGTTACAAAGTTTTTTTTTTTCTGATAAGAACTCCTAACATCTACTCTCTTAGCTTTAAAATATACAAAACACTATGTATTGTTAGCTGTAGTTATCATGTTGTACATTATATCCCAGAACTTATTTGATTTATAACCAAAAGAACCAGAGACATGGAAACAGTGAACAGCCTAACACAGGCCATAGGGGAGGAAGGAGAGGGATAATGGTAGAAAAAAGGGAAAGGGTCTACTTAAAGAACATGTATGAATGACTCATGCACATAGACAATGGTGTGGGGATTGACTATGGGAGCCGGGGTGGGATGGGTGGAGGAGGGTAAAGGAGGAATAATTGGGACAAATGTAATAGAAGAAGAAGAAGAAGAAGAATTTTGTGATTTTGAACACCCACATCTTTCTCTTTGTAACAAGCTCAGAAGGAGGAAATAGCTTTCCTCACATTTTGAAGAACTATGCTATGTTCATTTTGAAACCACTTACAATCTCAGTTTTGAACATTTTCTTCCACTATTGTTTGTCCCAAATCTCTTTGCTTTATCTTCTCACTCCAAATTGGACGTATTTTAGTGCATTCTTTTTGCCCTCTTCTAATTCTTTAAATTGCTTTCTTCCTTAGGCCTTGCCTCTTTTTTAAAAAATTTCTTTATAGCTTAAATTCGTACATACATCTCAAGCAAGATTAACCCTGTATCTCTAGTTTACCCTTTCCTTTGAGTACCAGACATACGCCTGACAATTTCCAGGGTATCCATACTGAATATCTCTCAACATCAAACTCAGCATGACCTACACAGCTCCTCAGCCTTCCCCACAACCCAAATTTGCATCCTACTATTATCATTTAATCGACAAACTTAAGACATATTAATCATCCATTCTGTTATGGAATTGACATAAAATTGTACCAATCTACATCTTTCAATACATGTAAACTTTCTCATGGCTACTTCTCTACAATAACCTGTAACCATCTTCCATACGTAGCCAGGATGAGTTTCTAATACTCCCTTACTTAAAAACTTTAAATGGTTCCCCATTTGTCATAGAATAAATATTAACTTTAAAAACATGGTGTCCTAATTTTCTTGGGCTGCTATAACATAATACCACTGACTGAGCAACTAAATAACAGAAAAGTATTTTTCCAAAGTTTCAAGGGCTAGAAGCCCATGATCAAGGACCACCTTCTCACTCTATCATTACAAAGTCTTTTCTCAGTGCATATTCACCAAAAAGAGAGAAAAGTCTTCTAATTATAAAGAATCAATCAAATTGGATCAAGTCTCATGCTCATAGCCTCATTTAACCTTCCTTAGAAGACCTTATTACCAAATACAGCCTCACTGGAGATTAGGGCTTCAACATATAAATTTAAGGGGGACCAGATATTTATTCTGTAATGCTTTTTAACTTTATATCTATGCTAAGCTTTTTGAATCTATGACCAACCTGACTAAATAATTTCATGCTCCTTTTATTTAACAAGTGCATGTGAGTGTGTGTGTGTTTGTCTGTGCACGTGTGTGTGTACACAACATTCTGGAAATCGTTCTCATTATCTGAGACAGCATCTGAAGGGCAACCACTTTCATGAAGCTTTCATTCTTGTGGGAAAAGATAGTAAATAAATAGTTAAATATAATGTCTCTAAAGACTATATATACAGTATATATGTGTATATAGTATATATGTATATATGACATTCAATAAATACTAAATATTGTTTAATAGCTCATATATCATATTTCTTGTACCACATTTCTGAATGTATCTTGCTAGGAACACTAATTACTTGGCTAAATAATGGGTGTTACCTTGAAAAAGTAAAGGTTTGGTAGTTAATGCTAAATTTAACAATGTTCAACTTGTTATTTACTACAGAAGTACACAGAGCACTTAATAAGAAAATGTGAATAACAGATCATGAAAACACATTGTGTCCTGTTTTTACAAATGATTCTATTGCATAACCTTTCTTTCTCACAGCATGTGTCATAAAGAATAATCTGTATAGCTAACGTTTACTCAGTACTCTTCTACAACCTTTTTATTTCTCTATAGTTGGACCACAGGTAAGTCTTTCTGCAAAAGATAATGGTGTCCTTTACTCTAAACTTTTGTAAGATAATGGGTAACAAAACTGTAACACTTTCATAGATCAAAGTTCATATGGTAGTTCTTTTAAAAAACTATTTTTATACTGGCTCATATACTGGCTCATTTATAACCATCATCAAAGGCACATGCAGAATGTAAAGGCCTGTTGTCCAAAGAACTAAACAAATAACCTCATTAAAATTTAACTAAGGCTGCAAATATTAAGAAACAATTAGAGTTTTCACAAGAAACATCTTAAGTGCTAATTGGTTCCAATGGGAGTTCTTTAGATTATAATTTCTTTGAAATCTGTAGGCTACTGTAAAAAAGCCCATATACTGATAATAACAATGAAAACAATAATAAAAATGTTAATATAAAGCACCTTATCAATTGGCCATAATGAATATGAATAATATGTTAAACTGAACTTCATGAAACCTACAGTCAATTACTAGACAAAGAACAATCGCAGGCAGTAACAAAGAATGATTCTGAAAATGTAGATGTAAATCATCAGAATGAGTTAGGGTACTTGCTAAATTTCTGATTGTCTCTATGAAATATAGATTATGGCTTAATAAATTTGAGGTAAAAAAGAAGCCTGGGATTCTATATCATTAAAATGCTATAAATAAGACATTAACAATCCTTCTCCATTCTCCACACCTTTATTGTTTTATCCCATATTACTCTGAGGCTCAAAGAAATATGTAATAGTTGTTTATTGACTGATTTGGTCTAAATAATTTGAGCAGTTAAGTCCTAAAAACTTAATAACTATTTGAAAAACATATGAATAGAAATTGAAATAAAACAATATTTTAATTTCATTGTTACCTAACATCTATTACTGGAATATATGCAAGCAATTCTTAGGCATTGCAAAACTTCTCAAGCTTTGGAATCAGATTAGATACTATCACCCTCACTTCAGGATCCACATGGATTTTCATGCACCGCCAGCCTCTCATCAGAGACCTGTAAAAAACCAAACTACAGACTCGATGTTTTCCTACCTTAACACAAATGACTCATTTTCAAAATCTTTTTTCAGAAGTCTAGCAGTGTCTTAGCAATAGCAGAAAGGTATTCATAGCAAATAGGATCATACTATAAGTATCTAAGCAACAGACAATAGATCAACTGCACTCTTTATTTTTAATTTAGTTTGTATACAGCCATTAAATGATATAATTTTAAGTTATTTGCAAACCAATACTAAAGAAAAAATATATATGCTAGGTTGTAGCATACTATATAATTTTACTATCAATAAAAGCTATGAAATGTCCATGTATTAATTTATCTTTATCATATTTAATATCCAGAAATATTCCAATTAGTGGGTTTGCTGTTTATGTAAAAGAATGGTAGGTTACTTAATTAGTATAATAGTTAGGCATATATTGTGTTCCTAAAACAACCTTAATTTCAGTGATTTACTAGAATAGGAATCAGAAATGTTGTTATACTTACAGTTATGGTTCATTATAGGAAAAATAATATGATTGAAATCAGTAAAGGGTAAAGGCATAGGGGTGAAGTAAAAGTCTAATCAAGGTCAAACTATGGGCTTAGAGAGAGAGAGAGTGATCTTATTTCTCCTGTCAATAATATATGACAACATAAAAATATTACAAGGGGTCAAGGTGACACAGTTGATGAAAAGCCTTAGGCAAATAAAAATAGGTATTTACCATTAATTACATTATAATATTAACTGCCTGGTTTGGCCCAAATCCTCAGATATATCAAAACACAATTTTTTAATCCCTTCATCAGTTTTCACATGAAAGTCAAATCATATGATAGTTGCCTTTCTCTGACTGGATTATTTCACTTAGCATAATAATCTGTAGGTTTATCCAAGCTGTTGCGAAAGATAAGATTTTCTTCTTTTGTACAGCTGACTAGTATTGTGTAAATGGTCCATAGCTTTTTTATCCATTTATCTACTTAGGGGTACTTGGGCTACTCCTTACCTTGTTGATTGTAAATAATGTGGTGATAGGGGTGCATATTTTCTTTTAAGTTAGTGTTTTGGGTTTCTTCAGATATTTTCCCAAAAGTGGAATTGCTGGATCATAAAGAAGTTCCACTTTTAATTTTTGAGGTAACTCCACACTGCTTTCCGTCATATGGTGATTACAAGAGAAAAAGGGTAAGGGAGGTATAAGAAGGTAAAGGGGGGGTATATGGTTACAAAATGAAACTGGACTTTAGGTGGGATACAATATGCAGATGATGTTATAAAACTGTACACCTGAAACCTATATCATTTTATTAACCAGTATCACTCCCAATAAGTTCAATAAAAATTGCAAAAAGAAAGAACAAACACAACTAAAAACACTACTGTCAGGCAAAATACTCCAAGGCTTAAAGCTCTGTAGGTTACAGTCTTTTCAAATGTGATTAACCTTTTATTGGACATCTATACTTTGGCTTTCATATTGATAGCAACAGTACTTCACAGGTTTTTATCAAATAACAACTCTTTTTTAAATTTAATTTTACTGTTGTTTTATTATATCCATCCCCTTTTTCCTTCCCTCTGTCCCCTTCCCCACCCACCCACTCCCCACAAAGTCAATCCCACTTGTTGTCCATGTCCATGGTCCTTCCATACTAGTTCCTTGACTAAACTCCTTTTCTTTACCTCCCCTTCTCCACTCTTACCTCCCTTCTCCCCTCTGACCACTGGAGATCTATTCATTGTATTTATGTATCTGGTTCTGTTTTGCTTTTTTGTTTTGTTCATTATTGTCCTGAAATGGGTGAGATCATATGGTATTTGTCTTTCACTGACTGGCTTATTCCACTAAGCATAATACTTTCCAGTTCCATCCATGTTGTTGCAAAATTAGGAGTTCCCTCTTTCTTTCTGCTGCATAGTATTCCATTGTGTAAATGTACCAAAGTTTTCTTTTTATCCAATCATCCGCTGATGGGCACTTAGGCTGTTTCTAGCACTTGGCTATTATAAATAGCACTGCTACGAACATAGGGGTACATAGGTTCTTATGAATTGGTGTTTCACGGTTCTTCAGGTATAGTCCTAGTAGTGGAATGGCTGGATCAAAAGGCAGTTCCATTTTTAGTTTTTTAAGGAGACTCCATACTGTTTTCCATGGTGGCTGCACCAGCCTGCATTCCCACCAACAATACATCAGGGTTCCCTTTTGCCCATATCCTTGCCAACACTTGCTGTTTGATTTGTTGATGATTGCCATTCTGACAGGTGTGAGGTGGTATCTTATTGTGGTTTTAATTTGCATCTCTCTGATGGCTAGCAATGTTGAGCATTCTTTCATATGCCTCTGGGCCCCTTGTATACCTTCCTCAGTGAGTTGTCTGTTCAGGTCCTTTGCTCATTTTTTAATTGGACTGTCTGTCTCCCTGGTGTTGACTTGCATTAGTTCTTTATATATTTTGGATATCAAACTCTTGTCTGAGGTGTCATTGGCAAATATGTTTTCCCATATAGTTGGTTTCCTTTTAATTTTGCTGGTGTTTTCTTTAACTGAACAGAAACTTTTCAGTTTGATATAGTCCCATTTGTTTATTTGTTCCTTTATTTCCTTTGCCCTTGGTGAAGTATCAGTAAACATATTTCTGTGAAGGACATCTAAAATTTTACTGCCTATATTTTCCTCCAGGACCTATATGGTGGCACTGCTTATGTTTAAGTCCTTTATCCATCTTTATCCATCTTGCATTTATTCTGGTATATGGTGTAAGTTGGTGGTCTAGTTTTACTTTTTCCATGTTGCTGTCCAGTTCTGCCAACACCACTTGTTGAAGAGACTTTTTACTCCATTTTACATTCCTTCCCCTTTTGTCAAATATTAATTGACCATAGAGTCCTGGGTTTATTTCTGGGCTCTCTATTCTTTTCCATTGATCAATTTGTCTGTTCTTTTTTTTTTTTTTTTTTTTAGATATTATTTATTAATTTTCAGAGAGAGGGGAAGGGAGAGAGAAACATCAATGTCTGGTTCCTTTCACCTGCCTCCAGTTATGGATCTGGCTGGAGATTTGGATTGCAACCTGGTAATGTTGCCCGGGCTGGGAATTGAACCAGTGACCTTTGGGTTTGCAGGCTGGTACCTTGCCTACTGTGCTACCAGCCAGGGATTATATGTCTATTTTTATGCCAGTACCAGACTATTTTGATTATAGTAACCTTATAGTATAGTTTGATGGTTGGTATTGTGATTCCTCCTACCTTGTTCTTCTTTCTCAAAATTGCTATGGCTATTCCTGGGCATTTTAGTCTCCATATAAATTTTTGAGGTAGTTTTTCTATTTCTGTGAAGTATGTCATTGGTATTTTAATTGGGATTGCATTGAATCTATAGATTGCTTTGGGAAGTCTGGACATTTTAATCATGTTCATTCTTCCCATCCATAAACATGGTATATGCTTCCATTTATTTGGATCTTCCTTAATTTCTTCAATGTTCTATAGTTTTCTGAGTACAGATCTTTTACCTCCTTGGATAAGTTTATTCCTAAGTACTTTATTTTTCTTGTTGCTATGGTAACAGGATTTGTTTTCTAGCTTCTATCTCTGATGTTTCATTTTTGATATACAAAAACTTTTGATTTCTGGATATTGACTTTATATCCAGCTATTTTGCTAAATTTGCTTATTAGGTCAAGTAAGTTTTTGGTGAAGTCTATCAGATTTTCTGTGTACACTATCATATCATCTGCAAATAATGACAGTTTGACTTCCTCCTTTCCAATTTGAATACCTTTGATTCCTTCTTCTTCTCTGATAACTATGGCTAGAACTTCCAAAATGATGTTCAACCAAAATGGAGAATGGTGACACACTTGTCTTGTTCCTGATCTTAGGGGGAAAGTTTTTAGTTTTTGCCTGTTGAGTATGATATTGGCTTCAGGTTTCTCATATATGGCCTTTTTTTTTTTTAAGATTTTATTTTATTATTTTTAGAAAGAGGGGAAGGGAGAGAGGCAGAGAGGGAGAGAGATATCAATGTATGGTTGCGTTTCACCTGCCTCCAGCCACAGACCTGATGGGAGACCTGGCTTGCAACCTGGTTATGTGCCCTGGCTGGGGAATCAAACCTGCAGCCTTTGGGTTCGCAGGCTGGCGCCTTAGCCACTGTGCTACCAGCCAGGGCTCTATATGGCCTTTTTGATGTTGAGGTATGCTCCTTCTATTCCTATTTTGCTGATTGTTTTTATCATAAATGGTTGCTGTACTTTATCAAATGCTTTTTCAGCGTCTATTGATATGATCATATGTTTTTTGTCTTTCATTTTGTTGATGTGGTGCATTACATTTATTGATTTGCACATGTTGTACCATACTTGCATTCCTGGGATAAAACCCACTTGATCATGGTGTATGATCTTTTAAATATATTGCTGGATCTGGTTGGCCGATATTTTGTTGAGAATCTTAGCATCTATATTCATCAGAGATATTGGCCTATAGTTTTCTTAGTTATGTCTTGACCTGGTTTTGGGATTAGAATAATATTGGCGTCATAGAAAGAATTTGGAAGTCTTCCCTCTTCTTGGATATTTTGGAATAGGTTGAGAAGGATAGGAGTTAGTTTTTCTCTAAATCTTTTGTAGAATTCACCTGTGTAGCCATCTGGTTCGGGGCTCTTGTGCTTTGGGAGATTTTGGATTACTTCTTCAATTTCACTAGTTATTATTGGTCTATTCAGGCTTTCTGCTTCTTCTGGATTCAGTTTTGGTAGATTATAAATTTCCAGAAATGTGTCCATTTCACCCAGGTTGTCATATTTCTTATCATATAGTTGTTTGTAGTAATCTCTTACAATCATTTGTTTTTCTGAAGTATCAGTTGTGATTGCTCCTCTGTCATTTCTGATTCTGTTTATTTGGGTCCTCTCTCTCTCTTTTTCTTGATGAGTCTGGATAAAGGCTTGCTAATTTTGTTTGTTTTTTCAAAGAACTAGATCCTGAACTTGTTGGTTCTTTGAATTGTAGTTTGAGGCTCTAAGTTATTTAAATCTGCTCTGATCTTGATGATTTTCTTCCTTCTACTTGCTCTGGGCTTTGTTTGTTGTTGCTCCTCTAGTTCTTGCAGCTTCATGGTTAGGTTGTTTGTACAAGCTTCTCCTGACCTGTTTAGGTAGGCTTGTATTGTTATTAATTTCCCTTTGAGGACTACCTTTGCTGTGTCCCATAGGTGTTGGAGTATTGTGTATTCATTGTCATTTGTTTCCAGGAACTTTTTGATTTCATCTTTGATCTCATTGTTAATAACCCATTCATTACTTAAAAGCATGTTATTCAATCTCTATGAGTTAGAGTGTTTTCGTTTTTTTCCCTTGAGATTGGTTTCTAGTTTCCATTGTGATCTGATAAGATGCTTGGTATGATTTTAATTTTCATATATTTGTAGAGGCTTATCTTGTGACCTACCTTGATATCTATCTTTGAGAATGTTCCATGTGCATTTGAAAAGGATGTGTATTTTGCTTCTTTGGGGTGAAAGGTTCTATCTGTCAGGTCCATTTCCTCTAGAATGTTGTTCAGTGCCACAATATCCTTGGTGTTTTTTGATTGGATGATCTATCCATTGTTGATAGTGGGATATTAAAATCCCCCACTAATAATGTGTTGCTTTCTATATCCTTCTTGAAATCCTCCAAGATTTTCCTTATATATTTCAGAGCTCCTACATTGGGTGCATATATGTTTATCAGAGTTACTTCTTCTTAATGGGTTGTTCCCTTAATTATTATGAAATGTCCTTCTTTATCTCTTTTTTTGGTCTTCATCATAAAATCTATTTTGTCTGAAATAAGTATTGCTACTTCAGCCTTTTTTTCATGTCCATTTGCTTGATATATATTTTTCCATCTCTTCACTTTCAAGCTGTGTCCATCTTTTGTTCTGAGGTGAGTCAGTTGAAGATAGTATATATGTGGGTCATGTTTTCTTATCCATTCAGCTACCCTATATCTTTTGATTGGGACATTTAACCAGTTTACATTTAAGGTTATTATTGATTGATACTTATTTATTGCCATTTTCTCCCTTTGTTCCTGTGTTCCTTTCTGTCTCTCTCTGTTTCTTCATTTTTTTAAAAAAAAGCAGACCCGTTAGCATTTCTTGCAATGCTGGTTTGGTAGAGATGTATTCTTTAAGTCTTCTTTTGTCTGGGAAGCTCCTTATTTCTCCTTCCATTTTGAATGAGAGCCTTGGTGGGTAGAGTATCCTGGTTGTAGGCCTTTGTTTCCCATTACTTGGAATATTTTTTTGCCATTCCCTTTGGCTTGTATTGTTTCAGTTGAAAAATTATTTGATAACCTTATTGGAGGCCCCTTATATGTTATTTGCTGTTTCTCTTTTGATGCTTTTAGGATTCTCTCTTTGTCTTTGAAATTTACCATTTTAATTATAATGTGTCTTGGAGTGGGTGTGTTTGGATTCATCTTCATTGGGATCCTCTGTGTTTCCTTAACTTGAGCAACATTTTCACTAATCATGGTAGGAAATTTTCTATCATTCCTTTTTCTTTTTTCTTTTTTTTTTTTAAAGATTTTATTTCATTATTTCTAGAAAGAGGGGAAGGGAGAGAGGCAGAGAGGGAGAGAGATATCAATGCATGGTTGCCTTTCACCTGACTCCAGCCACAGATCTGACTGGAGACCTGGTTTGCAACCTTGTTACGTGCCCTGGCTGGGGAATTGAACCTGCAACTTTTGGGTTCGCAGGCCGGCACCTTACCCACTGTGCTACCAGCCAGGTTTATCATTTCTTTTTTGAACAGGTTTTCCATTCCTTGTTTCTCTTCTCCTTCTGGTATCCCTATGATATGGATATTATTTCATTTCATGTTGTCCTGTAGCTCTCTTAAAACCTCTTCATTCTTGTTTTCATTCTATTGCACTGTCTTGGCATATTTTTCTAGGTTGTCCTCCAGCTCGCTGATCTGATCCTCTGCTTCCTCTAGCCTACTGTTGATTATTTCTACTGTGTTCTTCAATTCAGAAATTGTATTCTTCATTTTTTTCTTGCTCTTACTGATAGTTTCTAATTCCTTTTTAATGCTGGTATAGTTCTTAGCAAGTTCCTTGTAGCTTCACTGGAATTCTTTGTAGTTTCCCTGGGGAATATAGTTTTCTTTGAGCTGGCTGAGTTCAAAGCTCAAAATTTATTATTTTGAATTTCATATCCGATAGTTTGTTTGCCTTTGTTTCTTTTAGTGATCTTTCTGGGGATTCCTCCTTTCCTTTTGGTGATGAACTGATTCTTTTTTCCCCCATTTTGGGTGTCTGTTGTTGCTTGTTTTTTTCTTGGACTAATCTGCTTTGATTCCTTGCCTTTGTGGAGCACCCTTCTGTGTTAGGAGATTTGTGGAGTTCAGCATTGCAGTCTCCTAGATTTCCTCCACTTGTTGCTCTTGGGGTGGCCTTTATGTCATTAACTTGGGCTGTCTGGTTGTATTTTGGATTGGTTGTATGCGTGTCTCCTTTCCCTCTAGTTGGCTGGTTGAGAGACACTCCTTCTATCCTTTCTCATACACTGTTTTCAAGCTGCTCCTAAAACAGAACCACTAGTATAGGCAGAATAACCACACTTTCAGAGATAGCTTTCTCTTTTAATCCCCCTTTGGACTGCTTATGAACCTAGCTATATACCCATACCCTCCAAGGTAACCCCCACTTTTAATCACACCCTCAGCTGAAACTGAGCCTGTCTTAATAGGGATGTAGATATAATAGACTGTTATATGAGGGGGAAATGATTAAGTTGACTAAAGTATAGATAATTTTGAAGGGTGCAAAGGAGTAGCAAAGATAGTGGGAATACAAGAGAGAAAGCCAACTTATCTCTTCTATAGAAATGGGGAGGGGGAAAATCAGAAAACCTCAAGTGTGAGTGAACAGTATACGCATATATATATATATATATATATATATATATATATATATAGTTGCTGCATCTACCTCCCTATCCACCCCCAATGAGCCCTGATTGGTCCAGATGGAGAAAGGACCCATGTGCTTTTAGCAGAAAAAAAGAATGTATAGTCCCTAGTAGCACACCCACCAAAAAAAAAAAGAAGAATAAGAAGAAGGAAAGAAAGAAGGAAAGAAAGAAAGAAAGAAAGAAAGAAAGAAAGAAAGAAAGAAAGAAAGAGAGAGAGAGAAAGGGTTTAAGTGGCTAGGGAAGGGAGGAATACTTAGATTGATGACTGGAAATGAGTTGTAGCAGGAGAGTGGGTAGACTTTAAAACAAGAGTAGGAGGAAGGTCCTGGGTAGTTGGGTGGATGGAGATAAGGGAGGAGTAAAAATATGGTAATTGGGATACACTATGATATAAACAGTATTTACTTAAAATGCACTAGTTATGAGGGTTGGAAGTAACTTTTGAAAAGGATATGTTAAGGATTAATAGTTCATGTGGCTCTTGTTGTAACTCAGGTGCTTGAGATTAGCAGGGATCCATTTCCTAGGTCTGCCTCTTTTTCTGGGTCAAGTCTCTGCAGTTTACAGTCTAGCTGTGCGATCTTGGAGTTTGCCCCTGTGATGGCTGGCCTTCCCCTTCCAGCTCTTGGAGGAGGTACCCGCTGTCTGCAAAGAGCACCTGGCTCCCTGGGGGCCCCACAGGTCATTTGCCAGTGATGGCTGGCCCTCCACACAGTCCAGCTCTTTGAGAAGTTTTTCACCACTGCCTCTGCAATGCATACCTGGCTCCCCAGGGGGTCAGAAGCACAGTTTGCTGGTGAAGGCTAGCCCTCCCAGCCCAGCTCTTCAAGGAGATTTTTGTCACCTGCAATGGGTGCGCCAGTTGCACCAGCAGCAAGTTCTTGGTGCACAGTTTCAAGTTTTCATGGGAGCTTACGCACTGGTGTGGGTGTGAGGGTTTGGGTCTCCCCTCTCGACAGGGCTCCAAGCCACCCTCTCCCCAGGTGTCACAGCAGCACAATTTTCGTCCCTCTCGCCACCCTGGCTGGTGCACTGCCCAGCTCCCCCGCTCCTGCTCCCTGAAGGTCTCCTCTCCTCCACCTCTGGCCTCTGGCGTGCTTCCTCTCTCTCTCAGTCTCCAGAGCAAGGCTCTCACACAGTCCCTCCCCTGCAGGAGTTCAATTCCTTGTTCCCTCCGGAGTTTGCATCACTGTCCACACTTCACTGCTCAGATTTCTAGTCTACAGGGAACCTGGAGCTGTCTCCAGTCAGAGCTGCCCCTCCAGGCAGAGCCACCACTGCCCAGAGCACCCACCAGCCAGCCGGTTCAGAACAGTCTCACCTGCTCTCCTGTAGGTCTCTGCAGCCTCTGGGCTATGCACCCCTGAATCCAGATGCTGACCGCTCCAATTCTTAGGGACCTGCAGACATCTCATGCTCCCTATCCTATCCTCCAGCTGCTCTGGCACTCTAGAATTCCATCAGCACTGCTCTCTACTCTGTTGCCATCTTTCTAGTTCTCTCAAATAACTCTTGATTATACTTACACCCACTTCATTTTAAAGTCCCAATTTTGTATCTCTTTGTGTCTAAGAACTTTATTTCACACCTTTGTCCTTCTTGTGGCATTACTCAGCTCATTTATATCTTTTTACGTAAAAATATACCCTTTCAAATTAATCAAGTACAGTAATCCCCCTTTATCTGCTGGTTTGCTATCTGTGGTTTCAGTTATGATCACCCATGCTCCAAAACTATTACATAGAAAATATCAAAAACATAAATTCACAAGTTTTAAACTATGATGAAATCACATGCCATCCTGCTCCAAAGTGCACAGAATGTGAATCATCCCTTTGTCTGCAGATCCATGCTCTATACCCTACTTGCGCATTAATCACTTAGTAGCTGTCTCAAGTAGCTGTCTCAGACAGACTGTTGAGCTGTCACAGTGCTTGTATTCAAGTAAACCAGAAGCTTAAGAGTAGTGATGAAAGCAATTTGAATATGCTGAAGTGAATCCAGGAGTGCTTTCTTTTTTTTTTTTTAAGGGAAAAGCTTATTTATATATACACATATATATACTATCTACAGTTGCAGACATCCTCTAAGGGTTTTGAAATGTATCTGCTGTGGATAAAGGGGGACTACTCAACATTGATAGAGAAAAATATATATCAGTGTACTTATAAATACAATTGGGAAAAGTTAATTAAGAATATTTTAAACCTCAAGATTGAATATGATTCTCTATGATATTTTCTTTTCTATTTAAACTGAAAATGGCATCTTTATCTTTCAAATTCTTAAACTTAAAAACAACCCACTGAATTCAATAATGAATAGACACTTTTTCTAAATCAAATGCCAAATAGCCGGTTAATTCTACACATTTATTATCTACAATTTGACTGTTAGCACTGTTTTGGCACACTATAGGAACACAAATTTTTATATAGATTGAATAGGATGTTTAAAACTGAATGTAACTTAAAGGTCTTTCTGTTTTATTGACTTACATTACACATCAGGAAATTAATAAGAGGGGAAGTAACTGTGAAAAGTTGCTTGGAGAGGCTTATGGATAAATATCCACGAGAAGAAAGTTTATAACTTAGACACTTCACAGTAAATATATATTAATTATCAGACACATGTAGTAAATTACAGTACAATGATATACTACCACACACTCACAAGAATCAAGTGAAAAATAATGGAGAATACCGGGTGCTGGAAAGCACTTAGGTTAAAGGACCTTTAATATATTACTATTGCTGTTCACGGCAGTAGTGATGGGGTTGGTAGTGGTGGTGGGATGCTTAATTTGGCAAACATTTTAGAAAAGCATTTGTATCTACTAAAACAGAATATATGCATTCTCTGCACCCCAGAAATTCCATTCCTAGAAATATAACCGACTAACTGGCTTAAAATAAAAATTTTATTTATATCTCATAACACTCACATTTTAATAGCCCCAATCTGAAAACCACCCCAAACCTCATCAAGTGTAGAATGAATAAATAACTTTGATTATACTCTATGAATTACTATGCAATGTAAATAAATGATCTAAAATCAATAAACATAAACTAAAATGCAATAATATGAATGCATTTCACAACCTAATATAAACGATTATCAATAGAGTCAGAAATCACAGGAAATACCAAAATACTAAAAACTATGCTATTAGAAGTCTACATATAGCACAGTTGGTGGGGCACACCAGTGATGACTACTTCATGAGGGTCTTAAGTGTCTGGGGAATGTTTTATCTATTAATCTGGATGTGTTACCTAGGTGTGTCCAGTTTGTGAAAAATGATCTCTATATAATTATCATTGAGCATTTTCTTGTATGAATATTAAAATGTATTTTAAAATATGAAGTAAAAATGTAAAGGTAACAAAAAAAAACCCTCTAGCAGAATTTTTTAAAGATCTTATTTTTATTTAATTTTAGCAAGGGGGAAGGGAGTGAGAGAGGGAGAAAAACATTGGTGTAAAAAAGAAACACTAATTGATTGCCCCTCCTGTGCATCTCTACCAGGGATGCAACCTGCAACCCAGGCATGTGCCCTGACTGGAATCGAACCAACAACCTTTTGCTTTGGGAGACAATGCCCAACCAACTAAACACACAGGTCAGGGCTCTAATAGAATTTTTAAAGAAAAAAATAAGATGTGGGCAATATTAGGACTAGAAAGACACAATTAGAGCTACATGAGAGATTAACTAAAATAATAATGTAAAAATGAAAACAAAATTTTAAATGAACAGGTAAACAATTTACCTAAAAAGTCCAACTTTCCAAAGTTGACTCAAGTAGAAAGAAAAAGTCTAATTAGATCAATAATTATAAAACAAATGAAAACAAAACAGACTCATTTTTTTAGAACAATTCTATCAAACACAAAATGAAAAATAACTTACAATTTTATTGTTAACCTCTTCCATAGACTAGGGAAAATAGAAATACTCCTGACTTGTTCTATGAAGCCAATATAATAGTAGAAAACAAAAAAGAAAAATTTTAAACCAATATTATCTACCAAATTATTGGAAGTATAAAATATAAAGTTTTCCCAAGATATCCAAGAAAGTTCAAAAATAGGACATTGCTTAAAGTAATTCAATCATAAAAATATCTGTTAAAAAATATCTACAAAGAATCAGCAAAAATATTTGATAAAATTCAATGTATATTCATATGTTTTTACATTTCAACCATACTAATGAACGATATTTTAACCTAATAATGACATTGCTCAAAACCTAATGGATAAGAATTTAATTTTTTTTCATGTTGTACAAATTATATATTTATTATACAATCAAGTATGATTAGTTAAAGTAAAGAAATAACTATTATTTTGTGCTTCTCCTCCTGGGATCTTCAACTCTCAATCAATTTAATTCTCATATTTGTTTTGTACCTTACAGATTAATTGTAACTAAGATAGTTTAAGATCGCCTTTTACACTTACTAATTTTATTTTCAGATTTTATTAAAGAAACTAGCACTTCTTAAAAATGTTTTAAAACAGTGCTTAGAGTACAAATATTTTTCTTAACTATTACTAATATAAATTTGTTTATTACTTAAGCATTCAGTACAAGTATTGTACTTTTTTTTTACATAAACATTTACCATATTTAGGAAATTTCCTTATCATATCTTTTCTCTTTGGATTTATTTAAAATTACATAAAATCTTTTATATCAATAGAAACATGCATATTCTTCCTTTAGTACAATTTAATCAATTGTTTACAGGAGAGTTCCAATTTTGAGCAAATTTCGGATGCCATTATCTAAACATGCTTGGTCACTGCAGTTTCCATAAATGCGTTTTAATATGTGTTGAGCCTTGACACATATAAAATCAACACTTGTTTAGGTAAGAGAAATTTATAACCCTGGCAAACCAGCAAGTGAGGAAACCATATAAAAAGATGTTGTTTTGGGACAGAAATAAACTGTCAAATTCCTTTAAATTTATCCCAGATATTTTTGGATTCAAGTACAGAAGACCTGCCTCAACATCTCTGTGCCTTGGACAAGAATATACACAAATAAAGAAAAATATGACAAATATCTAAATATTTAAAAGTCAAGATAATGCCTGTGGAAGATTAATAAATGTAACCAATATAGAGAAGAGAATAGAGAGAGCAGAAATAGACCTGTCAACTGATCTTTGACAAAGCCAAAGCAATGGAGAAGATAATCTTTTCCACAAATGGTGTTGGAACATAACACATTCATTTGCAAGAATGAACCTAAACAGACACTTTTCACGCCTCACAAAATCAACACAAAATGAATCACAGACCTAAATATAAACACAAACTATAAAATTCCTAGAAAATAACAGGAGAGAATCTAGATAACTCTGGGTTTGGCAAGGACTTTTTTGATTCAACAACAAACATACTATTTATGAAAGAAATAATGTATAAGTTGTACTTATTTAAAATTAAAAACTTCTCTGTGCAAACACTATCAATAGAATAAAAAGACAACTGAGATAAAATACTCACAAAAGCCATGTTTTATAAAGGAAAGGAATTCAAAATTTACAAAGAATTCTTACTCTTAAAACTCAATAACAAAACAACACGAGTTAAAAATGGGTTGTGGGGAGAGAATGGGCAAAGTCCTGAACAGATATCTCACCATTTCACTAGAAACATATACAGATGTCAAATCAGCATATGTAGAAATGTTCCACATCATATGTCATCAGGGAAATGCAAACTAAAACAATGAGATATTATAGCTCACCTGTTTAGAATGGCCAAAATTCAGAACAATGACACCACTAAACGCTGGCGAGGATGAAAAATAAGCATTCTCTCATTTATTACTTCCAGAATACTCTGGGAGACAGTTTGGTGGTTTCTTAGAAAAGTAAACATTCTTATCATGTGATCCAGCAATTAGTTTATTAATAGCTACATAAAGGAGTAGAAAACATATCTGTGCAAAAATCTGCACACTGATGTATATAACTTCAATTATATGACATTCTAGAAAGAGAAAACTATTGAGACAATAAAAAGATCAGTAATTTCTTTTTATTGAAGAAGGTAGGGGAAAGGAAGGGAAGAAATGCATTTTTAAGGCAGTGAAACTATTATATATGATACTATAATGGTGGATTCATGGTATAAGACATTTGTCAAAACCCATATAATGTTCAACAACAAGTGTGAACCTTAATGTAAGCAATGCACTCTGGGGATAATACAGATGATATTCATCATTTGTAACAAATCCATTATTCTGGTGGGGGATGATGATAATGGGAAATCTATGCACGTGTGGGTACAGCGTTACATGGGGTATCTCTGTACCTTCAAAACTTTTAATACATGTTACATCCTCTTAATTTTGACAAAGATAAATCGTAGGCATATTAAATTTAGAGTTTTATAACTTCATATATTCTACAACCAATCTCTGGTCCCTGGCCTATCCCCTGCTCTCTTTATTTTTGTATCTAGTTCCATCCACACTGAGCCTTGAGAAACCTCATGCTTGCTGAGGCTCAGTCTTGCCTGCATTTCCATAACTAATATACAGATTGTAAACTCCTGGCCTAGGGTGTGTACATCAATTATATAGTACATATTTAAAGGAACAGATTCAGGAATTGGCCAACATAAGCCCCTGGTATGGGTTCAAAGTCATCTGGAAGGAAATACTAATAGTGTGTGGTTTAGAAACAGTGGTATGAACTTAGATGAATGATTCTCTTGGCTCTTGAAATGAGATTCAACCAATGGCAGGGGCTGGGGGAGTGTGGGACGGGGTGAGGCCATCAAAATTATACAGTCTACATCCAGATTTAAGGACAGAATTGGAAATGGCTTTATTTCTGAGGCATAAGCATTGGAGGTAACATATCATACATACATCAGTAGCTCTGGCTCACCCATACACTGAGTTCCACCGATATCAGCATGATTATGCTACCATCCAAGGATCAAACCATGAACAGCAGCACCCTATGAAAATTATCCATACATTTCCAATGATGCATGTTTCCTCAAAGCCATAGAGAGAAACATTTTTTCCCTTTCTATTGGCCTTTCAGGTACAAAGAACACAAAGTCTTATTCATCCTCTCTACCATGGAGGTCTGCATGGAATTGATATACTTAATAATGTACTTGAGTTTACCTCAGTTTGTTTTAGTTTATACATGTGAACATAAATATTAAATTGTGAAATCAGACTTACACAGCGTCAAGCTATATAATTTCAAGTATATAAAAAGGCAAGAAGCACCAATGGAGTAAAGAAAGCTCTAAGCTGCCCTGGCTGGTGGCACAGTGGGTAAGGTGCCGGCTTATGAACCCCAAGGTTGCTGGTTGGATTCCCAGTCAGGACACATAACCAGGTTGCAAGCCAGGTCTCCAATCAGGTCTGTAGCTGGAGGCAGATAAAAGGCAACCATACATCGATGTCTCTCTCCCTGTCTGCATCTCTCCTTTCCCCTCTCTCTAAAAATAATAAATAAAATTTTTTTTAAAGATTAAAAAAAAAAAAAAAAAGAAAGCTCAGAGCCTTCTTTCCTACATCACACTTTATGGCCCATAGTAAGAGATATCTCAAATTAGAGTTGCAGGTCATCTCTCAAACTGGAGAGCATTCAGAATATTGAATATGTTCACTTTATAGCTACATGTTCACCGATCTTACATAACCTTTATCAGGAAGCCATGTCTCCTAATCCAGCGATTTTAGGCTTGTTTACCATAAGTAACCCTGAATGAAAGACATTCTGCTCAAAGTATTCTATGAATAAGGACTCTCCTCTTAGCAAATACCATTGGTCTCTTTACCATAAGATCAGTTAACACATTGTTTACAATGTTACTAGGCCAGGTCTAATAATTAGGTCCCCTGCCTTCTTTGTTTACCCAAAAAGTACCCACCCTGCTCTAATTGTAATCAGTATTAAGAAAAAAAGTGAATCACAGTCCAAATGCTTAAACTTATTCATCTGTATTACATTGTTTCAGAGGATAATATGGAAGAGAGAATATCAGGACTTATTCAATGTTGTTATTTACCCAGATATCGAATATTTTCCTCCTTAGGTACCATAAAATTTTGGTAAGTTATAAGGAGAATACATTACTTTTATAAAGGGAAAAATCAACAGGATATTTTTCTAAATTCTTTATGGCTACAGAATACAGAAAAATAGAGAATCTTCAAAGACATGACTTTCAATTGTAATTTTTATTTCCCATTTAAGTTATAAATAGAATTTGTCATTATTCAAAACCTAAAAACTACAAATAATTTATTAATATCAATTAAAGGATTTTTCCTCTAAATTACTTGCTAAATAGTTCATTTTTCTACAAATGTAACATATGCCAATTTGTAAACTATTTTGCTTTCTTTAACTTCTGCAAATGATAACAAGTAAACAAGATAGGACACTTCTTAAAAGATAAAGTGGGTTTTTAGGGGAATTTTGTATGTTTCTTTACTTTAATATTCTATGCTCTGAAACAAGGAGTTCCCCATGGAGTAAATCAAATATTTTAAGCTATAAAATAGTTTATAGGTATTACTTGTTTAATCTTCTTACTTTACAGGCCAGGATACTGAAGGACTGAAGTAAATGGACTGTCACTCAGCTCAATAGTGTTGGTCTTCTCAACACTTTTTACATAGTATATTATAATTCAAATAATTCCTAAATTTTCCATTGTGATCTCCAAATTACATTCTACTACTTATTCAGTTGTCCAACACTCAATTCAGTATTCAATTTTAACTAAAATAGAATTTATTCTATTTAAAAACCTCTGTGTATTCAACTTCCTTATCTATTAAATGTATCATGTTAAGCAGTCAAAAATGACCATTCTTAATTTTAAGCAAGTGAAACCAAATGGATTCAATATGCTTTAAAATATTATTTTAAATCATCTAAAATTCTCATCTCATTTTTAATTTAAAAAACGTCACAAACCAAGAATTTCTACAAAATGAAAAGATGATACCTGATGGAATTAAACTTTAAATCAGTCAGAGAAAGATAATGGGAATTCAGGGAAACTCTCATTAACTTAAAGCATTTATTAACTTTCTATTTCCTTTGTAGATAAACACTAAACACAAAGATGATTCATGCATTATATGCATCATCTTTCTGGTTAATTATATTCTAAAGTAATCTTTAATGTCAGTATAATAATTATATAGTATAATTATGTCTATTTTCAGACAACACTTCCCCCTTACTGTGGAGTGCAAATCCTCAAAATACCAATTTGTTGCTTTTGTTAAGCACATAAAGTAAATACATTCATATTTCTAAAGTCAGTTGGAATATTTGGGTAAATGAACATTAAATTATGTTACTGATAGGAGTTATCTTACAAAGATTTTGATAAAATCACTCAAGTGAAGCACTTTGAAAATGATTTCAAAAATTTAAAAAAAGACAATGTTTATAAATAATCCAGTTCTGGTTAATTTTTCTGGGTTTACATTTAGTCAACACCTGACTGTATTCAGTATCTATCATGTGACAACCATTACATCATGGGTTGAAAATCACAGAAATGGACAGTTTTTCTGTAAGAAAGCTACTGTCCCAAAGGATGGCACAGGCCAAAATTTCCAATTCAAAATTACTAAGTCTAGTAAATATTTTTTATGGTCAGTGTTCTAACAAGAACATAGCTGAAGAGAACTAAATTCATCTAACAGGCAAGTATCAAGGTAAATATATCTAAGAGGAAATAGAAGGTTACAACCTAGAAATAAAGGGGAATAAATAAATCTCTTGTTCTGCTATAGAATTTTTAAACTAAAAGCAACCACCAACTAAACAATACTTGTATCATTTCTGTGTAGCACTTTTTAGCAACATAAATATACATTAAGTGGAAATATGCATACATGTATGTATTAAAACAAAAATATAATTTTACAGAAGTAATATACTTAAGCCCTGGCTAGTGGCACAGTGGCTAAGGCACCAGCCTGTGAACCCAAAGGTAGCTGGTTCGATTCTCAGCCAGGGTAACATAACCAAGTTGCAAGCAGGGTCTCCAGCCAGGTCCGTAGCTGGAGGCAGGTGAAAGGCAGCCATACATTGATGTCCCTCTCCCTCTCTGCCTCTCTCCCTTCCCCTCTCTGAAAAATAATAAATATTTTTTAATGAAGTAATATACTAACATGAAATTACTCATGACTACTGAAATGAACAAAAAAGTACCACTTTGTATTTTATAACAATTTAAATTTTATAAGCAAGCTTATACTCCACTAGGTATGTGAAGAGAAAACCTTTCAACTTGAATATTCGAGGAATTGAAATGTTTTCTGGTTTAAACAGTCACCTTTAAATAATTTAGCTCTTTAAGGTGAATGCACAGTCTTTCAGTTTTATCTCTCGCTCCTGCTAAGATTGCTTCTTCTCTTTAAAATAGCTCTTAATTGTATTGTATTCATGAGTGGGAGAGAGAATGAGTGCTATACTCCACAGTGTCTCCATGCTGTTTTCTGTAGCAACCTGATCTGATCATTGGAATGAGGACTGCTGTGAAAACATCCTTATATGCTTTTGGGTCCAAAGTGTGGTACCCATTGCTGCTGTACCTATTTATAGCCATTTTCAAGGGACAAGCTTCTTGGTTTCAACTTCAAGCCTCTAAAGGATCATCACTTAATTCTCTTAGCAGCTTCTGGTCTCCTGCCTTGGAACTGTGAATATCTCCTGATTGTTTCGGTGGTACACTTGGGCTGTGGGGAATTGGAAGTTCTCACTCAGTCTTACCTGTCTTGGACATCTCTGTACTGATACTGTTAAATTCCCCTAGCAAATCAACATTGCTCATTTCCAAACAGGAATTGGGAATGTTCTGGTTGTTTGTTTTCCCTTCAATCTATTTAATAAGACACCTGACTTTGAAGGAGGAATCCACACAAGTATCTAACTACTTGTTCCCCAGCCTCTACATCCTGAATCTTTTTTTATCATCATGTTGAGGTAATGGGCAAGCTTCCTACCTAATGTTCCTATAGGAATCTGCCTATCTCACATCTGCCAAGTACCACATGAGATTTCCTCTTTCCTTAACATGTTCCCAAGTTATGGATACTTAGCAGGGAAACCAGTTGAGATACAGGAAAAGATGCAGCAAGAGGGTTACCGAACATATTATTTCCCTTACAGTCAGAAAACTCAGAACATTACATAAAGGTTTTGGCTATACAATGCATGAAGGCATAAATTTCCCATATGTTAACAAAAGCTGGATAGAAAATATCTACATCTATGAAGCCAGAGATGAACATATTTGTACCCCTCCATTTGACTATGTTTATATATATTAACTTTGAAAAATGCATTATCAAATAAATAAATTACATTAATTTAAAATAATGTAAGATTACAAATAACTTTGAAATTGAGTTGCTAATCAAGAAATAAGAGTATCTCTAGTACCTTTGGCTTCAGAATTTCACACAGAAATTTCTACATGAGTACCTTTTTAAGAGCACAACATAAGCAATAAGGCATGAACTATCTATAACATATTGGCTCAGTTCTATTTATCTCTTATTTACCTCAAAATAATGATAAAAATAGACCACTAGAGAAATAATGATTATTATAAATGGATTTAGTCTTTGGATTTTACTATTTTAATAATTGTAATGTTAAAATATGACTATGGTCTAAGACATCAAAAGCTTTTATTTATGAAAAAGTTCCCACATATGAACTCAAAAAATTATAATTATTCAAATATTAAAAAATTATAATCTTAAAAAAATTATAATCTTGTAAAATTGACTCAGGATAAGTTTGGTATTGTTCAGTATCAAAGCCTCCTCCCTAAGTAGTTACTTTTCCATTAGCTCAATAATTTCTACTTTCTCAGTGAAACCTTGAAAAATTGGATGGCTTTATAGTCATACTGATTCAAAAGCCTGACTTTTCTACCAAGGTCACTGAACAGAAATAATTGCCTGAATTTAAGACGGACTGCTATTTTTCTTAATGGCATTTTCACCACCTCGCACTCTATAGAGACCAGCTTCAGTAACAGAGTCATAATAGTCTTCAGTGACAACTCCCTGGTGAAACCAGCATTTTTAAAAAATCATTTTTAGCCTCACCAAGGGCACGCTTATTGATTTTAGAGAGAGAGAAAGGAAGGGAGAGAGAGAGGGAGAAAAACATTGATGTGAGAGAGAAATATCAATTGGTTGCTTCCCCAACATGCCCTGACTGGGGACCAAACATGCAACTCAGGTGCGTGCTCTGACTGGGAACATAACCCATGACAATTTGGTCTATTAAATGATGCCACATTGGCCAGGGTGAAAATGACAATTTAACATATCTCTATTTTCATGCATGATACTTCTGTATTACTGATGTTGTAATGCAATGTCATTTATCTATTATTCTTTTAAATAAATGTGTTTAATTTAGAGATTTATAAACTCGGGGAAATAAAATTTAAATAGGATTAAAATTAGAATCGTACACTTAAAACCTGTATAAATTTGTTACTAGTATCATATCAATAAATAAAAGGAAAAAAGAACACATATATAATATAGTTCATATACATTCATGGCTGAGATATAAGAACATAAATGACAATAATGATCATTAATTTCTATTTGATTTTCTAGTTCCTGTGATTAAAAGGGAATTGTTAGTATGCATCTCAGTAAGCTATTACACTGTAACTAATTATAACATCAAACTTTTTTTATCACGAAGACAACAATGGTTTGGGGTCCTTTATAGTTATAGGATTTGATTTAATCTATGGCTAGCAGATGTTGGGCACAGTTTCACAGGATATCAAAAGCAAGCAGGTTCTAAGTTGATAAAAATATTCTAACTGGGCTATATATAAAGCAATTGAATGGGTAGAAATTTGAATTTAGTGCTGGGAGGCTTTGCACTAACAGTCCTGGCTTGCTGTGAAGAAATAAACAGCATAGGAACCAATATACATGAGCCATGCTTAGGCCATCTCCAAAACAAAGCAAGAGAAAGCCATCTGCTCTGTAGGGCCTATATGAACACAAGAGGTTTGCTCTTAGTGAAAATGGACTGCAAAGCTAACTGTGCCCTGGACTCTCCTTGGATTTGAGTCAGGAGCTACATGTGGATTTGATAGGTGTCATTTCCATACCAGTTCTTAGGAGCCAGTTCCTGATTCTTTTCAGCTGCCACAGGGACAATCAGTCACTGCTCATAACGATGACTCAATTTCTGTGAGTGAGCTTAACAGAGAAAAGAGTACCACAGAAGCTAAGGTTAATACATAATGCAAGCAAAATGCCCATTTCTGGTGTTTTAGTTTACAAAGATTTGGGAGTTGTTCAGTACTACAGCATAAACCTGCCTAGAGCAATGTAAATAGATTTTAGTTTTAATTCTGATTTGGTCATTTGTCCATCAGAATTAAATTGACCATTTTACTAAGAGGATGTGATTTCTAATCAATTGCCCATAACTGAAAATCTTTATAAATCTCATTTTAACCATAGAAATAATACTGAAGCAGACATATTTATTTTTATTGACTTACTGTTATTTCACTGGTAATCAATGTTTAAGAATGTTATATATCTTTTTATATAAATTTCTTTTTTTCTTTTTATTGAACTTATTGGTGTCAGGGTATGGGGACAGCTAATATGGAGGCAGCACATACCTTTGGGCTTTAATTGTACTTGGACTTTAGTTAAAACTATAATAGTCAATGCTTATATACCTAATCTGGCAGGAATGTGGTAATGGAACCAGCTGGAAACTCTTGGGAATGAGTTAATAAAGTTAGCTTGTCCTGAGGTCCCTAGTGAGGTGATAGTAAAGCAGATGTCCCAATAGATAATCCCACTTAGCTCTTTCTGGTTAATGGTTTTGGTTAATGAACTAATTTTCCTTTGAAGTATACCTGTGTAACTGCATGTAGCTACTAAGATAAAAACCCAACCCAGTGATGTCAAGTAGAAGACAACTTCTCTAAAAGTCTCTTCCTTTGCTGCTCCCTGTTGTCCCTGTCCCCCATTTTCCTTTCCCCAATAAACTTACAGCTTGATTCCACAGTGGTCTCTGGGTATGATTTCTCTAAGCAAGGCTGCCCTGACAATTGGGCGATACTAGTTAGCAAAATTAGACAGGTTTCAGATGCACAATTCTACAACACATCATCTGTACACTGTATTGTGTGTTCGACACCCCAAGTCAAGTGTCCCTTGATTACCACTTATTGTCCCTGCATTCTCCTTCCCCCAAAATCCTGAGTGTTGCTCATGTCTACAAGTCTTCTCTCTTTTTTCTTCTGTTTTCTCAATCCCTTCACTGAGCCCCTTCCAACAGCTTTCAGCCTCCTCTCTATGAACCTGTCTCTATTTTGCTTAGCTCATTTTGTCCATTAGATTCCACATATGAGAGAAATCATATGCTATAAATCTTGTGCTTACTTTAACTCTGTGTTACATACAGCATCTTTAGCTCCCAGACCCAAATACAACTTTGTCTTATACTTAAAGTTTTTATCACAAGTCACAAGTGTTATTAACTCATCACTGTATCTTTAAAATTATAGTATAATTCCAAAGAAAGTATATTGATATATTTTAACAAGCCATATATATATAGTAAGCGTGTATATATAATGTATAAATGTAGATATATAATTGTTTTTTACCCAAGTATTCCCAATACAAAGCCCAATGAATATTTTGCTATGTAATATGACAAAAATATAGCAAAACATGAGATTCTAAAAATATTGTTTGACCAGCTTGTCAAATATATTACAATACCTTAATATAATTTTATGTTTTATATTTTATTTTACTTTATTTTTTAAAGATTTTATTCATTATTTTCAGAGAGAAGGGTAGGGAGGGAGGAAGAAAGAGAGAGAAACATCAGTGTATGGTTGGCTGTCTTTCACCTGCCTCTAGCTACGGACTTGGCTGGAGACCTGGCTTTTACCCTGGTTCCGTGCCTTGACTGGGAATCGAACCAGTGACCATTAGGTTATCAGGCCAGCAACTATCTATTGAGCCACCAGCCAGGGATTAATTTTATCAGTTTTAAATCTCACATTGTCACTTTCACTTTTAAATATCTGTTACACTAATCCACTAATCACCTTTTTTTTTTTTTTTTAATGCTCATCTTTACCTTCTTGTTTCAAGCCCTTTCTATTTTAAATCTGGACCACAGCAAGATTCTACTATCTCCTGAATTTTTCTGCTTAAAACATTTCTGTTTTCTTAAATACCTTTTTTTTTTAACTTAAATTTCATGCTCAAAAACTTCTAATAATTACTGCAAAACAAAGTGCAGTGGAAATCTCTTCCACTACCCCTTCTATCATTGGTGAATATTTATAACCTATTACTTTCCACAATGAATCTTCTATTCTAGAGAATGTCAATTTCCTTCTGCGAACAGCTCCTTAAAATTCTCTTCTTACAAACATGTAAGCTCCTTGGTGTTTTATAGGTCACTAAAGCTTAGTACATATTTGACTAGCTCTCTCTACAGAGAACACTTGGAAGTTCTTAATCTTCCTTCAGCTGACACTGGAATATGAATTGACAGAAAGGGTATATAGGTATATAGGTAATGCAAAACTGCCACAGACACTATGCATCTGGTGAAATGGTTAAATTACTCCTGATGTTACTTAACTGACAGGTGAACTACATAGAACTTTACATTTTTGTCCAGATTTTTAATATTTAAAGCCACCATTTACTATATGAGGCCTGTCCCAAAAGTATCAGCTGCACAAACTGTCTATACACACATATATATGTATACATATATACATATATATACTTATATATGATCACATATGCACACTTTATTTTTAGAGCAATTTTAGGCTCCTAGCAAAATTAAACCAAAGGTATGAGATCTTTTACAGAATGTCTTTTGTCTTTTTTAACAGAATATCTTTTAGCACTAATAATCCAGAAAAAGGAAAACATCTGCTCTATCTTGAAGTCAGTCAAGCTTACAGTTTTTTTATAACATGAATCTCATATAAATGCTCATCTTTTACCATTTAGTAACATTTACTATATTAAATTACAGTAGCTAAAGAATAAGCTGTTCATTTTTCTCAATAGGAGGGCATGTTAAAATAAAGTGATCATAGTAGAGCTGAAAATGCAGAAGAACCTGTTTTGAGGTATTAGTTACATAATGCAATTCAGAAAAATCAGATAAAATAAAAACTAATTAAAATTAAAGGTACTAAAGTGTTGAGAATCTAGGCAGTAGATCATGTCTAAAAATAGTAAAGTATTTTACATTATTGTCATAAATCTCATTATCTGGGGATTGTTTTTAACATTTATTATCTCTGACAATGGTAGACTTCTTATAGTTGATGACTCATCAATGATTAGATGAATCTTTTTATTTCCTTATTTTTAAAGAGTTTACTTATTATTTTTAGAGAGAGAGAGGAAGGGAGGGAGGAGGAGAGGGGGATAAACATCAATGTATGGTTGCCTTTTATGCACCTCCAACTGGGGACCCGGCTGAAGACCTGGCTTGCAACCTAGGCATGTGCCCTGGCTGGGTATTGAATCTGTGACCCTTTGGTTCATAGGCCAGCACTCAATCCACTAAGCCACATCAACCAGGCTCATCTTTTTATTTCTTAGTGGTATGTGAACTAATAGTTTGTTATTATAGATTGCAATTTAGATCCTATGAAATATGGTAAATTAAATGTTCTAGGGTTCAGAGTAAAAATTAATTTTAAAGCTGATATCTTGATTGCATTCAGGAGTCATTCACTTTCCAATCACTTAACTTGATATTGTATTTTAAAATATGTATAATTTATATAATGAAAGGGAATTGTTAATCCATTTATGATTATACACACATATATACACATACATACACACATACATATATACATTCCAGGAAACATTAGCAATGGAGTATTTCTGTGTGTGTGTGTGTGTGTGTGTGTTGTGTGTAATAGTGTGAAATGAAGCACTTAAATATTTTACAGTTTGGCATTATGAAATATTTATGCTCAAACTTCCACAGATGCAAAGAATAAGGTCAGTAGAAGCTGTGAAAGTCAAATGCCTCACTTACAGGATTGTCTGTGGAAATAGAATGTGAGGGTTTACCCTCAAAACACAAAATGAATGCATGAATTCACTTCATGCTTTAAGGTTTTAATATTAAAATTTGGTTGAAAAAATGTTCATGCTTCTTATTTTCAGTTAAGAGGATTATCTTCCAAAGGCACTACAATATAACAAAAATAAGATTTAAAATTTCTCATCTTATTACATACAAGATGGTAGCTGTTTTGATTTTATTTCTTATTTACTGATTTTAGAGCGAGAGCAGGGTCGGGGAGAAAGAGACACAGTTGTTGCTCCACTTAAGTTATACAGCCATTGGTTGATTCCTGAATGTACTCTGACCTAGGATCAAACCCACAACCTCAGTGTACCGAGATGACACTCCAACCAACTGACCTACCTGACCAGAACCTATTTTATTTATTTTTTATTCTACCTATTTTATTACTAAATACCTGAGTCATAGTCTCATGTTGTAATGAAATTATTTTCTTATTCTATTATAATAGTCTTTGACATAAAAGAAGATTTATATTTCTGAAACATATTAGCACAAAAACTCAAATGTAAGCAAATGAAAGGTCCGTGATTTTTTATTTGTTTTGATTGTATCCATTGAAAACCAACATCAAAATGTTATATTCAAATATTTCATATTTCAATGTTCATAACTATAAACTTTGTATGAGAATGCAGTTTACAGTTTTAAAAAATCATGTATTTATGCACTAAAAACATGAAAGCCTTACCTTTGAACTGCTTGTGTGCTTCCCAAAAGGTGTTCTTTTCTCTATGCCAAGTAGTAACTTGTTTTCTGAAATTTTTTTTAAAGATTTTATTATTATTTCCAGAGAGAGGGAAAGGGAGAGAGACAGAGAGTGAGAGAGAGACATCAATGTATGGTTGCCTTTCACCTGCTTCCAGCTACTGACCTGGATGGGGACCTGGCTGGAGACCTGGTTACATGTCCTGGTAGGGAATCGAACCAGTGACCTTTGGGTTCACAGTCCAGTGCCTTATCTACTGTGCCACCAGCCAGGGCTGAATTTTTGTTAATAACTTTTATGCTCCTTTTTAATCCCAATAATTTATTAAGTTTGTCATTTTTTTTACCTGTATGTTTCTTTTTCATTTTAAAAAGTTATTTGCTTAAAGTTATACTTCTATATAACAGTGGATCTGTTTTTTCAAAAGGTCTCTTGCTTCTCACCACCTCCAATTGTTAATATACTTGCAGACTTATGATCAAAGTAGAAAATCTACTGCTAAATATCAAGTGGGAAGATATTGAATATATATAACGTAGTATAAGTTGCTATTCATTGCCACTGGTTTGTTCAGCCATATGGAACATAGTTGGTGAAACTGACCCAGTGAAGATTAATATGCTCATGCCGACTGCCACAACAATAAATTTGGACTACAATTATGTGGATTTAACATTACTTTATGCAGATGATGGAGAATATACATGGGTGTGGCTGGATTTGGCAAGTTATAACCCAAAGGATTTCAATGCAAGCATTGGGTTCAGTCATCTTTCTGAAAGTCAGAACCTTGTACAGAAACAGTTGCATCAGAAAAATCAGGAAGTCTGTTAAGCAGCTGAATGTGTGTTTCTTGCTGTTGCCATTTTCCCATTCTGTATTTCTGCTGTCGTAGAATGGAAGTCTTGGTGAAGAAGAGTAAAATATAGATTTGCCATTGGAAAAACACAGACAGGAGTATGTCTAGCATTGATTGCTCTCACATTTTACCTACTTGCCTTTTTTACCAAATTCCTCTCTCCATTTCCTCTTACATCTTCACTGTGAGTCACTGTGTGCATTCTCCAAATAATTGTGTTATCAATTTTTAATAGTAAAGTTATGCTGCATTAACATATCAAAAAGTTTTTTAAAATTTCATTCTAAGTTGTTCAGCAGATCCTTCTTAGAAATATGCTTTTCCTTTGAATCTTCTAGATCAGGAGTCAGCAAGCATTTTCTGTAAAGATCCAGATATTTAAAATTTTAGGCTTTGTAAACCATAGTCTCTGTTCCAATTACTCAACTCTGCTTCTGTAACACAAAAGCCACCACAAACAATATACAAATGAATGAAAAGTGGCTGTATTCTCATAAAACTTTACTTATGGACACTATAATTTGAATTGCATATAATTTATATGTGTCCTAAAATGCTCTTTTTCTCAGCTCTTAAAAATAGAAAAAACTAAAAAATTATTCTTCGCTTGTAAGCTGTGCAAAAACAATCAGTAGGCAAAAATTTGGTGCACAAACTGGAGTTGTCAGTTTCCATTCTCGATCTGTACTTCTCAGTGCTAGGTGCAGATTGGAACAACAACATAAACCAACTAATTAAATTATAATCTCTGTTAATGGGGTTTCCTGGTCTTTGTTATATTTCTGAACTTCTCAAGTGATTTTAGTGTTGAGATTCAAATCTACTCTAGTAACAAAGTCTTAAAAAACACACTGATATTTTTCCCCTCTCTATTCTCAATTAATATCTACCAAAGCTCAATTAGTATGTGTGGCAAAAGTGTTAGGGAATTACAGATTGCTTCGTTCACTCTCTGGTCTGTGAGTAGATGAAAACCTTCTTAAATCAGGAAGTGGTGGTCTACTTGAGGTACACACATCTTAGTCTTATTCCCCTGTTTAGTGTAGTGTAATACAATGTAGTTGTATCTTCCTGTCCCTCACCTGCTGGTAGTCTGGTTCTCTGAGACAATGTAGTACATGAAAGCGACTTTCAAATATAAATGGTACCTTGTTCTCTTTTTTACCAGACACTTCTAACTGCACTTCACTCACAAAATCTAAAACTGCTGTGTCCACCCCCTCACAATTCTCACTACTTGTTCAGTTATAGTCAAGGATTTGCTGTCTCCAGTCTGAGTGTAGTAAGATCTCCAAACAGCTGAAGGTAAGTTGGAAGCTGTTAAAAGTTGACTCTTAAAAGGCCCATTAGAAAAAACTGCTGATCAAGCAGAGCTACGTTTACTAGACTCACTGCAGTAGGGCAGGATGCTATTTTGACTGAAACTTACTAGTGCCTCAGAAAGGTAGAGTTAGAGGAGGGTTCTATGATGTTAAGTGAAAGGATGTAGAAGAAAACCAAATTTAACTAAACTAATTGGTATAAACAAGAGTAAATTTCCTAAGGCATTTGATTGGCATTATAAGGAAACAATGTTTAATGAAAGGGGGACTTTATTTTAGGACCTGCTGTATACTTCAAGGGTCTTAGGGACTGGGGTAAATGATTTTAAAGCAGATATTTTTAGGAACTGTAGTCAGTGATTTTAGGGGAGATTTTGCAAGGTAGAAAACTCACTGTGATTAGAAAGTTTACAACATAATAATTTTACCTAAATTGGCATGGAGGGTCTTGAAGCAAGTCTTAAGTGATCCTCAGATAGTTTGAAAAGTAAGCTATTTTCACCCTTTTCCCAGACTTATCTTCTAGAAACAAGAATTTCTTTGGTTAAATTGTGAAATTTCTTTGCCCGGTCTTTAGTTCAGGGACAGGAAATTATGTTGCTATCAGTTCTCAAGGCAAATAGAATGGAGCAAACAGCACTCTGCTTATTTCATAAAGCAACCCATCAGAAAAATGAGCGTGCAACACAGATTTAAGCCTGTTTAGGCTCTAAAAGTCTGCATCACAAAGACTAAAATGAAAAGGTACCAAGCACATTGTGTGTGTGTGTGTGTGTGTGTGTGTGTGTGTGTGTTTTAGGTCAGTTTTATTTCTTATTGTAAAATATAAATTCCAGGAGTTAAAAATATTGTTTTCAATCTCTATTCACTTATCTTATGGTGAAGCTTATGAATTATTACTGATTCTGTAAGTAGGTTTCTGGTGTGTATTTTTCAACACCACCGAGCAATTCTCAAATGTTTAGCAGACACTGCCTGAGGGTCCAAAAATCTAACTCTGTTCTGACATTATCTGCCAGGGGATAATTTCACAACCCAATTTAAGGGCTCAGTTGTACAACGGTGACTGCTTCAGATGCCAATCCCAATTTCTGATTGTTGTCTGTGCTTCTGACCAACTAACTAGAAATCAAATGTTCCTGTGAGTCTCTCCTCGGGTTCAATTAACTTGCTAAAGAGACTCAGAACTTAGGTAACCAATTTACCTACTAGATCCTCACTTGACTACAAAGGCATTTACAGGGTACAAATGAACAACCAGAGAGAGATGCACAAGGTGAGCTCTGCAAAGCTCCAAAACACAGGAGTGTCTGTCTCTGTGGAGTTTGGTCACCTCCCTCTCCCAGCATGTGCATGCATTCTGTTTCACCAACCTGGAAGCTCTGCAAACTCTCTCCTGCTGAGTTTTCAGTCATCCTGCCCAGGTCATGAATCCTCCATAAAAAGCCAACAGAATGGATAAATCATCTGTGGTACCTTCAGACAATGGAATATTAATCACCATGAAAAATAACCTTTCAGGCTATGAAAAGACATGTAAAAAACTTTAGTGTGTATTATGAAGTAAAAACAGCCAATCAGAAAAGTCTAAATACTGTATGATTCCAACTATATGACATTCTAAAGAAGGCAAAACTATGGAGACAGTAAAAAAATCAGTGTTGCCAGGGGCTACAGGAAACTGGTGGAGCACAGAGGGTTTTTAGTGCAGTGAGAGTACTATGATAACATATGATGGACACGTGTCATTATAGATCTGCCTATACTCATAGAATGTACAACATCAAGAGTGAGCTGTAATTAACGTAAATTATAGACTTTGGGTATATCTGTCAATATAATTTCATCAGTCATAACAAATGTACCACATTGGTGGTAGATACTGATAATAGGGGATACTATACATACATGTGTAGGGTAGGAGGTATATGGAAAATTCCTCAATCTTGCTTTGAACCTTAAACTGCTATAAAAAGTAAAACCTTAATTTACAAAAATGTTTAGGTCATTTAAGCCACTGCTCTGGTATTTGCAGTTGAAAGTACCTTAATTGATATACTGCCTTGTGAGGCAATTACTATTGTTATTTCCACCATCTAGGTAAAAAATGTAACCAAAGAGAACTGGCAAGTGGACTAAAGTAACAGAGCTAGTGAAGTGTCAAAAACAAACCATTTATCAGCTGTATATGATTTTGGCCCATGCTATTAACTACATGGTCTCTCATACAAGTAATTAAACATGCATATCAAAATAATGATTTAGCTTTGAAATCAGTGCTGCTATACTCAATTTGTAAAAGAGTTTTTGGAGAAAGGTATAGTCTTTTTCTTAATTTCTGAGCATGACTTCAGTGAGCTTCATCTTCCTTATCTATAAAAGTGAAGCAAACAATAATACCATTATGAAGGCACAGTTGCTATGTTATTAAAATAATATAGTGGAAATATTTGAAGCAATAAAATCCTATGCCCAAATCATATTGAGCAATATTTATTAAGGTATATTTTAGTATTTTATATCAATCTATATGTCTATATCTGGGAATAGGTTCTGAGACATTCACTGTTAGGTGATTTCATCATGGGAACACCCTAGAATGCACTAACACAAACCTGGATCGGACAGCCTACCTCATACCTGGGCTATTTATAGTATAGCCTAGTTCCCCTAAGCTACAAGTTGGTACAGCATGTTACTATACAAAACAACATGAGATTAAATTAAGCACAAAAGAAAGTAATGCAATTGAGTCACAATAAACACAAGCTGTATAAGGTTCCTGCCTGAGTAACAAAGAATAAATACTCTTTTAGAGCAAACATTTTTTATAAGTACAAAGTATATAGTCTAAAATAATAAATAGGATAGTAAACACGTAAACCAATAACAGAGTAATTTGTTAGCAAGTAATACGTAGTGTACGTAATTGCATTTGCTATACTTTTGTAAGACCAGCAGTGCAACAGGCTTGTTTACACCAGCATCACCACAAACACTTGAGTCAGAGTTACGCTACACTGTTGGAAGGCTACAATGTCACTAGCTGATAGAACTTTTTCAGCTTTATTTTAATCTTATGGGACCACCAACACGTATGCAATCTATCATTGACTAAAATATCATTACTTGGCATATGACTATTTCTTTACCAATCAACTGATAAGATTTCTCAGACAAAATGATCTCTCTCTTTTTACAAATATTTTATTACCAGTTTTTTCTTCTTATTTTTCCACTGTACTGTGTCTCTAATTTAATTTAAGCTTTTGAAGCTAACAATTATGATTTTGCAGCTTTATATCCTTCCAGACTTCTGAATTATAAAGTGATACACATAATAAATGTTCAATAACTTTGGTTGAGTGAACAGGTGATATTTTATTCTTTCACATACAGCACATACTTTTACTATTATAGCCAATAAAATATAAGATAATGCTTACCTCCAACATTAACTAAAAATACAACATCAACAAAAAGGAATGGATTTTTCTACAGTACAGTTTAAAAGAAATGCTCTCATTTGTAATTCTCACTAAATAAAGTAAACTGACCAGAATGTCATTTCTGAATTTACTTCAATTGGCTCAGATTTTCAGAAGAGCTGAAAAGTTTGCAATAAAAAGAGAACTGCTGGAGATCAATAAAGTTTCATTTCCATTTACAGTTTTTTCTACATTTTTCCCTCCCACCTATTTATAAAGCCATCCACAGTCCACAAGCTTAACTGATAGAGCTCTGAAAATGTATTTGGAAGCACAACTTCTTTTCTCATTCTTTCAATCATCATTATTAAAGTGTATCTTTGACTATAGAATTCTTAGAGTTTAAAAATATTAAGTGCCACTAAATGCCACAAAAAATTAAACTATACATACCCCCAACATGGTTAAAATGCAGTATTAACACTAGATACTTGATATATCTGACCTTTTAAATGCTACTACTATCACAGAACATAAAGAAGAAAGTCAAATGAAATGGATGGTTCAAATCATTTTTAAGTTTTGACATAATTTCTGCAAAGGAAGATTGAATCTATTGTCTAAAATCAATGTACATACAATTTATCACATTTTAAATTCTCCATTGGCAAAACTAAGAACAGATACAAGAAGGCATCTTATGAATCATGAACATCTTATATTAAATGTTTATTTGATTTTATGGAACCTAAAAACAGTGACTACTTAAGGTATGTAAATATTATTTTAAAAATATATTTATACTATAAATACTTACTATAAATTACCATATATTTATTACTATAAATAGTAAATTATACTTACTATAAATCAGGGAATATGTTGAAAACTTACAAACACAAATTCTCTAGGATAGGTAAAATGATGCCAGTTTTATAGAGTAGAAAGTTAGGAGTCTGCAGCAAAATTACATGACTCCATTTCTAGGGCTTTGCAGATCTTCATAAAATGTACAAACTGCTGATTGAATAGTGAAACAATAAGCAAGGTCTTGGTTCTATGGTCAGCCATTGTGTAGCTTGAAGCAGTTCTCAACTGCTATGTGCTATTATATCTGTCATAACCAAATGATAAGTAATTCATCCACTCCTATTTTCCTATACCAATCATTCATTGATTCATTTGTTTATTCAATCAATCAATAGTTATTGAGCACATGATACCTACTTAGCTTAGGCCTAGTTGTCAAGGTCTAAAAATGTAGAATGCAAGCCCTATCTTAAGAGACTTCCAACGTACTAGAAGAGATGCCATTTAAAAGCCTAATTACAATGCAGGGAGATAAATGCTGCTCTTGGCTCTACGTAGAACACAGAAAGGTGCATTTAATTCAGGAATAATTTTTATCTGAAAAGCTCCCCAAAAGGAGTAGTATTTGACCTGAGATTTTGTGGTACAATGTTAAACTACTACCCAATCCCTAAAGTAAACTCAACTTGTCTTTATTTTCTGAGACAATTAAAATAAGCACTCTTTCGAAAGCCCATTTGGGGTGAAGAAACATGGACTAGGTCACACTGCTCCTCTCTCACCCTCTTGGTCTTACACGCAGACACTCAATAGGGAAGAGGAAATTAGGCATGTGTGTGTGTGTCCTTCTAATGAAGAACCAGTGAATCAAAGAAAAGAAGGTCTTTGATGTCAGGTCAGAAAGTGAACAAGAGTCTTTTGAGTTCTGGACCCAATTTCCATTGTGTGGAGGGGCATGGCTTCCCCACACATCCAACAAATGCTCCAGACACCAGCTCTGCTTTTGGAAATTCAGCTCAACTCTTCACCCTATCTACCAGTAGATAGTGTCCGATTCTACAAGTTAAGGGTTTAGTCCCAGAAGACTGCCTGCCCTCACCCATCAGATTTTCTGAGACATAAGTCCAAATTAGGAATTAATACACCTTCCCATCTGTCTGCAATGAGAAAAATGAATTTGATTGTGGCCAAAGGTGATTCTAGCTCTGATATTTATTTCTGATGTAAGCTTCTTAAAATAGGTGAATAACATTGATTTCTCTCAAATGATAGGTTCTAACAAACAGAATGTTCTCAATACATATCTATCCAAAGAATTAATAAATGGACTTTCAAAACAGAAAAAAAAAAACAGAAAAAGGACCCAGTGTTATCCCATCTCAAGCTGGCAGGTGCATAGCACTGTCGCCTCTTCATCCTGCTCCAAAGTGACCTTCTATTTCAATCCTCAAGAAGGGCTCCATTCTTTTGGTAGGATGGACGAGCAAAAAAAGAAGTGTATCTTCACCTTACCCATCACTTTTTTCAGGTTTATTACTAAACTGGCAGAAGTTTTTCTCATTTCCCTCTACCCTCCATTTGTTTTAACTTTTCATTTGAATATTAATAATGCTTATAATGCTTTGTTTCCAAGAGAGGCTTTTGGAACCATTGAGAGTTAGGCAGCCATTTTTTTCCATCTCCCAAGTCCAACTCATACCTAATGATACTTGTTTCTCCTCATTCACCCCTTAATCCTTTACTATCAATAGCAAAACCGGGCCCTGGCTGGTGGCTCAGTGGATAAGGTGCCAGTCTGTGAACCCAAAGTTCACTGGTTCTATTCCCAGCCAGAGCACATAACCAGATTGCAAGCCAAGTCTCCAGCCAGGTCCTTAGCTGGAGGCAGGTGAATGGCAACCATACACTGATGCCTCTCTCCTGCTCTGTCTCTCTTCCTTCCCCTCTCTCCAAAAATAATAAACTCTTTAAAAAAATAATAAATAGGAAAACCTAATTTTAGGTGGGGATCTAAATAGCACAAATACTATTAATGTTTATGGAATGTATTATTTGCACTGTAATAAGGGGTAAAATCATAGGATGCAGAAAAGAATGTCAATGATGGCATTCAGGCCTTGAAAATGTGGGGATAAGCTCTTTAGGAAAGAGAAATGCAGGTTAGAGATCAAAGCCATAGTTCTCCTCTCATTCCCTCTAAAATCATTAAAATATGCAGTCAAGTATATTCCTCAAAAGTATATAAGATCTTGATGATTTTCAAGTGCTGACATGGACCATTTCCACTAAAAGAAACTTTGATGACACATAAGTCAACTATGTTAGTTATACTTTTAAAACCTTAATACACTCCTTTACAAGCCATCTAGATGATCAGTTAAAACTAGGAAGTGAATTCAAGGAGACAGTTACCTCATTAAAACCTGATAACAGAAACACAACTGTAATTTTACAAACTAAGATAAATGAGTCACACTCAAAACAACATGTATAAGATCTATTTTATCACCTATGAGCATTGGTAGTCTATCTTAATAGAAGGATTATGCTTATTATTGAAAGTGTACTTTCTGTGTATAGAATATCTTTCTTCCCCCTTCTCACACCCTTCAGGCTCATCTCTTTGCTGCAGCCATTGCTGCAGTCCCCAGATGGGCACAAACATACCCTAATGTCACCTAGCCCCAGCTGACATAGGATATCTCTTGTGTTCTGTCTTGGGCTTCTCAGCCACCACCACACAGGATGCAGTAGCCTAACTAACCACTTAGCCCACACACAAAACAAATGACAGGGTATGAGGTGCTTTTGCTACCAGGGACATTTCTTGACAAATGGAGAGCTGAACAGAGCCAGAACAAATTGTTCCTCAATCAGGTCTCAGGCAAGTAATCCTGAAGGGGTATTTCCCATGTCTCCTCAGATGGCCCAGAGTTGGGGTAAAACCCAATTGCCTTCTATGGTAACTGGTTATTGAAGTCCTTTGAATACCTATCTCTCCTTCCCTGTTTTACTTTTTCTTGTTCTCCCTTTCAGGAAGGAACTAGCTTGTAAGTCCTTGTCTCTGGTTCTGAAACAGCAGTATGGTCCTAAAAGTAGCAAATAGACTGGTTACTTGGTGAGAGACCTGGAAAAAGAAAGATTAGGAGATGGAGGGCAAGGAAGTCTGGAGAAAAGACATTATGAATCGAAGTACTGAAGTTTGCAGATGTGAAGTTTTCTAATCCCATGAGAATTCCAACAACAGAACATCTATAGTGGAAGAGGCAATAAACAACCAATGTATAAGAACATATATCAGAAATATTTAACAATCATGTCACCATAACAAAAATCACCACTTTCAAATAAAACTTAGCTCCTGTTTAGAAAATCTCTGGGCTTGTATTTATAGGTATACCCAGCATCTAAATGTCAACAAGTGTTCTCAGAGGGAAAAACTGTGTAGCAAATATTTTGCAATGCCATCATTTCCCTTGCTCTGTTTAAGGTGTTAAATGCTGGTGTGCCTGACACCAAATCATCTGAAAGTTTTACAGATATATAATGTGACAGCTTTGTGCACTCACCCACACACAGTCACAATGTTATAGTCCCTTTAATGATAGACAAATATAAAGCAACATAGAATTACATGAGAAAATCTATAGAGATTACACATACAATTTTATGAAAGGGAAATATTATTGGAGTAGGACTACAGATGACTTTCTAACTGGCTTTGAAGGAAAGGAAAATTTGGGGATGACAAGGAGCAAGAACAAAGTTAAAGGTGCACAGAAACAGAAACAGTGTGTGCGATGGGAAAATAAAGAGCTCATGTCATGCTTACTTGTGCTGTCTGTAGAGAACAGGTCATTCTCTGGGCCATGCCCAGCCCTGCCCAAGTTGAAATCCTACTCTCATCTCAGCCTTCCTTGCCTCAGTGAAAGTCAAATCTATTCTTACAAGTGATTGGTAAAAATTTGGTGGGCTACCTGTGGGCTCCACTTACCGCATATATCCTGAATCTAGCACTTTCTGTCACATCTTCCTCAGCAAGTAATCTCATCTAACCACAATCCTGTTACTCCTAGACCATTTCTACAGTTTCTTAGTTTGTCTTACTTCACTTCCTGTACACTCCTGTAGACTTTTCTTCCACAAGAAACCAGAGGAACCACCCCTTAAAATCCCAAGGCAGATCATGGTACTGTTCTACACAAATTCTCTATTTCGATTCAGAGTAAAATCCAAAATCCTTACTATGACAGCTCAAGGCCTGGCAATTTCCCCCATGATCTCTCTAATATAATTAGCCAATAGGCAATTTAAAAAATATTTACTGAACAAGGCAACTTTTTCTGCTAATTCTTTTAACTTCCCATGAGATAGGTTGTACTCCCCATTAGACCAAAAGGAAACTGAACATAGAAATATTAAATGGCTTTACCATAGTCAAAAGTGAATGACTTATAATTCAAATTTATACTTAGGCTGCTGAGTCTACATTTTTTTTAATTTCTTTTTTTTTTTATTTTATTGTTGTTGTATTACATCCATCCCCTTTTTGCTCCCCTCTGTACCCCTCCCCACTGCCCATTCCCCCCAAAGTCAATCCCACCTGTTGTCCATGTCCATGGTTCCTTCATACTAGGTTCTTGTCTAAGCTGCTCCCCTTTCTTGCCTCTGCCTCCCCCCTCCCCCCAACCCCTTTCCCCCTGACCACTGAAGGCCTATTCACTGTATTCATATATTTGGTTCTGTTTTGCTTGTTGTTAGTTTTGCTCATTATTGTCCCATAATGGGTGAGGTCATATGATATTTGTCCTCCACTGACTGGCTTATTTCACTAAGCATAATACTCTCCAGTTCCATGAGTCTACATTTTTAATGAGTATTTTATATTGCCTTTTCAGGATGGGATTCTAAGAAGAGGAATATAAATGAGCAGAAATTGCATATTAGTGAGTAATAAGAAAAAGGTTTGATAAATTGTATTTTCATACTAGATCATGATATAAAATCTCCCATACTTAAATCCCTCATTTATTAATACTTGATGCAGGGGTTATAGGAAGTTTATTTCAGCCCATATACTTAAGTTTAAAAAGAAATTAAAGATAATTACTGCTGAGATATATATTATATTTTATTATAATAGCACATAATAAATATCTTAAATATATCTTCTATTACAAAAAACTCCTAGCCTTGGCTGGTGGCACAGTGGATAAGGTGCCGGCCTGCGAACCCAAAGGTCACTGGTTCGTTTTCCCAGCGAGAGTACACATAACCAGGTTGCAAGCCAGGTCTCCAGCCAGATCTATAGTGGCGACAGGTAAAAGGCAATGTATGCATTGATGTCTTTCTCCCTTTCTCCCTACCCCTCTCTCTAAAAATAATAAATAAGTAAATAAAAAATAAAATGATAAACCAATTTAAAAAAGAAGAAAACATATGCTATCCCCCACTCACCAATAACTATTTATAAAGTAGTCCTTGTCAATGTCTTTCATTTATAAAGTATGAATTTAATTAAATGTCTTCACATTTTGTGCTGTTCCCATGCACTGCATACTCACCTGGATCCCGCATTACATTGCTGCTTACACTGACAGCTTCAGAAGCCATTCTTCACTCACCAAATGTCATCCTAAGCAATCACTGTTTTCAGCTGTTTTAAGGTTAGCTTTGTTTTTTCTCTGTGGACATGATAAACTTCACTGGGGCTTAAATTCTGTTTTACCATAGTTTTGCACTCCCAATAGCACCAAATTTAGTTATTTGTGGTTTATTTTAAAAATTAGAGAGATGAATATTAGATGTTCTTAATTTTCACTATATAAGGAGAAAGAGAGCCAAATAAGAGTTAACTTAATCAACATATATGAAAGGAAGCAAAATATTTCTTATTTGGAATGCAATAAAATGATATTGAACATCTGAGGAGAACATATATCAATTTAAAGATATGGATTTCAGGGTTAAAAAAGCATAAATGGGGTACCGCCATTTTTCAGAGTGATACATAAATATTATCATACTAGTTTTAGTTTTTCTCTTCTGACACATTGAATATAAAGAAATAGCTATTCCCATTCTCTATACAAGAAACAAGCTAAATAATGAAGTGAAAATCTATAACTTTTATTTTTAAAACCAAAATATTTTATTCATTATTTTTAGAGAGAAGGGTAGAGAGGGAGGAAGAAAGAGACATCAATGTATGGTTGCCTTTCACCTGTCTCCAGCTGGGGACCTGGCTGGAGGCCTAGCTTGCAACCTGGCTATATGCCCTCACTAGGAATTGAACCAGCAACCCTTGGGTATGCAGGCCAGTGCCAGTCCACTGAGCCACATCAGCCAGGGCCAAAATCTAACTTTTCTTAAACTCAACAGCGAACTGAGGCCACAAGATGAATAGCCAATCCAAAATCTAAAGAGACAGGAGAATCTGTAAACAGCTGTGCTTTGTTTACCTAGAGCAGAAACCTCTGGAAAGTAAACTGGTTGGAGCTGAGACATTTTCAACTAGTCTCTTAGGGGGACCCCAACACTTTCGTTGATTTTATCTCCAGTAACTCTAGCTGGTTCTCCACAGTGAAGAGTCAAAAAGTATCCCCTTGTGGCTCTGGCACAGGGGAAAGAATAACCATTGTGAAATATTTTCCATAACGAAAGGCATACAAGACACCTCCCCAAGAGATAAGGCTTTATCAGACTTAATCCTACTGTGGTAAGGGCACTTAGACTCCATCCAGTACCCTCCATCTTCCTATATCGCTGAACAGGGTGGAGCAGGAAAGCTAAGAAGCACCTGGAAGGTCACAATCCTGAGACACAAACCCACTTAAACACAGAGATAGAAACACATGTTTACAGAATGCTAACTTTCTCCTATATGTTGTCATAAGCACAAGAGTGAGCCAATAACATTGGGTAGTAACATCAGGTTACAACTGAAAAAAGTGCAAAATGAAGGCTGTTTGAGGGAAGCACAAAGGCATCTGGAGAAACAAAAACATGGACACTAGAGGGATTTGAGCCCAAGGAACCACAGCTATACCAGACATTAAACACAAGCCGACTTCTAACCAGATTAACATGCATTCTTGCAATAAAGGCCTGTTTACCTTGGTTCCTTTTATCCAAATTCCATATCTGGTTTTCAACAAAATAACACTAAAAGTCAAGAAAACAGTCTGAAGAAACAAAACAAGTATCAGAATCAGACTCAGGACAGATGTTTGAAATTATCACATAGGAAATTTCAAATAACTATTATTAATATATTAAGGTTTCTAGTGGAAAAAGTTGACAACATGCAAGAATAGGAGGGTAATATAAGCAAAAAATAGAAACTCTAAGAATCAAAGATAAATGTTAGAAATCAAAAACACCACAGCAAAAATAAAGACTACTTTTGATCAGTAAACTAAACAAGACAGAAGAAAGAATCTGTAATCTTGAAGACGGGTCAAGAGAAAAAAAATGCAAACTAAAATGGAAACTGAAAACAATGATAAAAACAGAACAGAGCATCCAGGAACTGTGGGGAAGTCACAAAAGCAGAAACACATACGTAGTTGCAATACCTGGAAGAGAAGAAAGATATAATAGCTGAACAAATAATTGAAGTAAAAATGGCCAACATTTTTCTAAAATTAATGACAGACACCAAACCATACATCCAGAAAGCTTAAATACCAGCAAATTAGCTACCAAATCTATAGGCCTCATCTATCATATTCAAATCTCAGAAAACAAAAACCAATAGCATCATACTATTATACTGAACTTTATTCTGATTTAAAATGAGATTTTTAAAAATTATATTCAGTAACAGAATGCTGTCTTGGGATAAATTTTATATGGAAGGCCAATATGTTAAACAGATACAAAGTATAATGAAAGAGAAGAACTGTACTTGTTTAAGGAAGTTTGGTATGTGGAGGGTAACTTAGTTCATGAACTGTAAAAAAAGTAATTCTTCGGGAAGCATTACACCTTAAAAATTTGAATCTTTACAAGGGAATTTTAGCTGATAAAATCCTGAATCCTCAACATGAACCTCCTAGTAAAGGAATAGACAGGAGAACGTCACTGTGAAATACTCCTGCTCTCTTCTTTTCTGCCTTGGTCCTTCTATTACCCTAGACACTGAAGATGAACACAGGTATGGTCCTTTACCTTGAATTTGCTACACCTGAGCCCACTCTCCTCTGCTGTCTTCACAAAATGGAGACCTGATTTTACAGTGTTTTACATAAGTTTATGAGTAATATAAATGGATGTGCTATGAAGTTAGGAACAATACAAATTAACTTTAAAAGGAACAGAATAGATTTCAAAGAATCACATTGGATGGTGTCTATATGATTTCACTTGCTCTTGTGCAATTATAACTTTCTTCTATCTAATTTGGACATTTACATCAAGTATCAATCCATGCATTACCTTACCAATATAGTTATTTTTTAAGTAATTACAATACATGATCATGCCAACGACTTCTTCTAAACAAACAAAAAACAAATATTAACCCCCACCCCATCCTGAGCATCCTAGTCAAGGATCCTCACAATATGCTTTCAATATTTCTTTTCAAATATATCTTCCATTCTAATCTATTTACCCAGGGTTAAACTTAAAAATCATTATTACCACCATGGAAAATGTAGTGACTGAAAGAAATAGATGTTAGACAGCTTTGATATGAACCAGGCACTCCGAGGGCCCCTGCTGTGCCAAGCAGGCTTTTGCTTTATGAGATCCTGGAAAGGTACAGATAATTCCAAATGAGTTCTGGGCTGGACAGAGAAGTGGGATGTATTTGATGGACTAAGACTTGACTATCAGGTAGAATCCTAGCATTCAATATGTTAATACCCAGACAGGCTGTGTCAGTGTGTACCAGCTGGGTGTTGGTCTGAAATGCACCCTGCATTATAAATGTCAGACTTCTAACCATTCATCATGTACAGGATCAAGCAAGTAAATGTTTCTTGAATTGAATAAAATGAAAATAATCTTCAAGTTTTCATGTCTCTCAATATTTGTTCATAGGACTTCTCTTAGATTACTCTAGTTCATCCACTGTCTACCTTCCACTCAGGTTTCTTGAATCAGCAGCAACACCATCTCTGCACATAAGTTTTCCCTACCGTTGGAACTAATGGCTGCCTTCTCCTCCACCAAGGGCAGCCTCCACAGGGTGACTTAAATTACGGTTACTTCCACACAGGTTTAGGGTGGGGTTTTTTTTTTATTTATTTGTTCACTTTGTAAACACATAGTAGGAGCCTAACTTACTGCCACTGCATAGTAGTTCCAAATACAGAAATTTAAGAGAAAAGCCACGAATGCTGGTAACCATAGTGAAAATGTATACCCATCCAAGAGTGCTAAAAACAACTCTTTTATATATAGTAAACTAATAAGCTCAATCTTGGGAAAAGAAAAACAATTGTGAGCCTAAAGGAGGGAAACATAAAACTAAGGGCTGTTTTCATAAGGTGAGAGTTACAGGTTAGGACTAAGCCCTATTTTTACACTTTTATGTTTCAACCTCATATTACTTTAGTAAGTCAGTGATTTAATTTGGTTTTAATAATGGAATAAATATTATAATGACCTTTAACTGGAAAGTAAAAGTGTAATTTGTACCTATTGCAACACTTAGTGCTTTTTCTCAACTTTCCATTGAATAGGTTGTCCAAGGGCAAGCTGAGGGAACTAGAAATCAAACTTCATTAGTGTGGTGATGTCAACCTGCAAGAAAAGTATCAAGCCAAAAAGGAGAAAGGACTCACGGACATGGACAACAGTGTGGTGTTTGAGGGAGCAAGTTGGGAGAGGGATATGAGGGGTTTAAAAGGTAATGAAAAAACTACAATAGAAATTTTAAAAAGAAATGTATCTATGTCTCATGCCTTATTTTCAAGATGACCTTGTAACTCCAATTTTCCTTTTATATTTTTACATATTTTGTGGGTAGATTCACTGACATGAACAAAAATTAGTCCAATTTTAGGGCAAAACTTGCTCTTTTAGCTGTGGAAAACATGGCAACCTCACATCTATGGCAGGCTCCCTTTTGAACTCTCAAGCTATTCACTGCATCTAAAATTAAAACTTGGATTCGAAATAAAGTTTATTACATGCAATAGACAGTTCCCCTATCCTGTGTATCCTCAACTTGATATTTATTTGTTTCTGAGACAGAATTGAGACTTTGTTAAAAAGTCCTCTACCTTTTCTTCTCATCAACTCTTAATTTGCTTCCAATGTTGAGTTTCTGACCTCTGCTAAAAGTTTCTAAAGTAACTGTGAATGATAAATCTTCTAGTGCGTCTTTCCATTTTCTTATTTTTGACTTTTTATTTCAATGTAATCCCTTCTAATGACTATTATGTAGAGGCAGGTGATTTTCACCAGCATAAGCCCTTAGACTTACGGTGATCAAATGGCAGCGAATTTTCTTTCCCATGCCTCACACACTCCCGTTTCACCTCTGACCCATACATACACCAAATAAGGGAACAGATTAATGTAATCCTCAAAAATCTTTTAACCCCTCATTTTGTTTTATCAATGCTTTCCTTTTAGTATGCTATGCTGTTACTAAAATAGTTATGAGGGAAATAGATTAGCTACTAAGTCTTTTCTAAAGTTGGTACACATATACCCTTTAGTTTTCTGTTCCCATGTTCACCAAAAAGTAATATAATCACAATTTGTTTGGCGTATTTTTGTTGTTCATTTTATATGCAAGTAAGTTTCATATTTTCAACAGTTTCAATTATTTTTCTTTCTCTGGGGTCTTTAGAAACTAAAGTGAGAATCTTGGTAGGGAGGAACACCTTATAATGGGTTTATCTTTGGGTAGTAGAGTGGGAACTAAAAAATTATATATAATATGCTGCAAGTTAAGACTTCTTGTTAGAATAAAAATAATTTACATTATTTGAAACTATATAACTTGAAAGAATATATGCACCGCTATATTCAATGTAGCACTATTTAAAATAGCCAAGATTTGGAAACAGCCCAAGGGCCATCAGTAGATAAGTGGATAAAAGAAGTTGTGGTATATTGACACAATGGAATATTAATTACCTGGTTGTAAAAAAGAAGGAAATCTTACATTTGGAGACAGCATGGATAGACCTAAAGAGCATTGAGCTAAGTGAAATAAGCCAGACAGAAGAAGCCAAGTATTATATTATTTCACTATATGGAGAACCTAATGAACAAAATAAACAAACAAAATAGAAACAGAAGCATAAATACAAAGAATAGGCTGGCAACTGTTTGAAGGAATGAGGCTTGGGAGGCTGAGTGAAAAGGTGAAAAGGTGAAGGGATTAAGTAAAACAAAACCTTATGAATGCAGAAAAGTATGGTAATTATAACACACAAATGGGCTGAGGGAGGAACAACAAAACAAAGGGGAATAAATTGTGATGGAGAGAGACTAGAGTTTGGATAGCGGGCACACAATACAATCTATACAGATGCTGTATTATAGAATTGTACACTTAAACCTATATGATTTTATGTACCCATGTTACCCCAATACATTCAGTGAAAAATAAATAAACCAGATTTGATACATTTTATACTTTCTTGTAGCAAAGAAAAGAAATTTCAAAAATTATCTTGCTTAATCTTTCCAATGGCTTATAATTTAAATCAGAAAAAAATAACTTCTAGGCTCCCTTTGTTTTTGATTTATTCTAACAATTTCAATGTTCATATTTGATAGCAGTCCCCTGGATAATCTTTCATTCATTTCTGATTTCAAACATTTTTTATTTCAAACATTCTAACTCAGGAATAAAGACAAATTTCTTTTTCAGTCGATTTATGGGTCTTCTATTTTGATTTTGTGTTTCATTTTAGGTTGTGTTAGATGAAGATATTATCATTACACAGGAATAGTTTTACCTACAAATGTATATTTTATTGCTTCTTTCCCTAATGTTCTTACCCTATCTTAACTCTTAATACCTTCAACCAGTATAGGTTTTCAAAAATATTTGTTGGGGAAGAACCAAGATGGCAGAGGAGTAAGTGGAGCTACACCTGAGTTAGTAAAGAAAATTTAACCTCCCTCCCCCTCCCACAAGCTTACCCGCCAGAAGAAATAGGGTTGCAGTTGCATGCTTCAGCCAGGCATGGCAGGAATGCTTGCATAACAAAAGATACCTGTAGGCAGTGAATAGAGGTAGGCAGCCAAGAACTCCCCGCTCCCTTGCAGGACCAGGATGTCAGGAATGAGGACCAGCTATTTGTGTGACCTTACGCAGGATATATTGACTATAAAAGCTGACTGCACCCCTTGGTCAGGGCTGTTCACCAGAATCCCTGCATGGAATGAAGGTGGGCAGCTGCTGGCTAGCCTTCTAATAAAGGCTCCCTAAATTCTATCTGGTTGTCTCTGAATGTCATTCTCGCACTGCACCATAATACACCAATCTCCTCCCAAGACCAATTTGGAATTACAACTTAATTGAGGAGAAATCATCCAGAATAACCAACAGAACACCAACTTGAGAGAAGTCTTATTACCAAGGACAGAACAGAAGAGCCGATTCATCACAATGTGACCGGTAGGAAGTGCAGAGACGTGAGAGGCTGGCAGGGATCCCATGGGAGGGAGCTAAAGGGACAGAGAAACTGCTCAGCAGCCGGGATTTTCCACCTGAGAAGGGTGGGATCTAAACCCTCAACTGGGCTTCCCAGACTACAGCAACAAAGCTGAAAGTAAAATAGCACCCAGCTGCAAAAAGCAAAAAAAGCTGCCAGGTTTAGCAGGCTTGACAGAGAAACTAAATTATTAAAGGGACCACACACAAAAATATAGAGGCACTTACCTATCCTGAGCTCCAGCAAAGGGAGAGCACAGTGGACTAGAGACACTTAAGGAGGGTTTGGGTCAGTGGCTTTAGGAAGAGAGTTGAGGGAGCAGATAGTGAATCCAGGGCTGACCCATCCCCCATAGAGCCAGCAGACCACTCTTCTCCAAAGGGTGGGAGACTGAGGGGAAGCCACAGCCCCACCCATAGGAATGAATCCACCCCACCCAGCAGTGCCTAACCTGACCTAAGATCACAGGATGATTGGATTAACAACTGAAGTAATCTGCCCCACCCAGAGGTGCCTAAGACTGCCCACTGACCACAGACTGATTAGATTAACAACTGAAGGAGACAGACAAAGACAGTGGATCTCTGGTAGTCTCCAACAGGCTGACTAGGCCCAGACTGGGTCACAAGCTGACATCACCAAGCACAGATCCAGGAAGCAAAAAATAGTGCATCTCTACACCACAGAGGGTCACACCACTAAGACAGTAAGTCAAAGTAGACCAAACTGGGAGGAGGGAGAGGTAGAGGCAAAGATGGAGAGCAGCTTAGACAAGAACCTAGTATAAAGGAACCATGGACATGGACAACAGGTGGGATTGACTTTGGGGGGAATGGGTGGGTGGGTGGGGGGACAGAGGGGAGCAAAAAGGGGATGGATGTAATACAACAACAATAAAATTAAAAAAAAAAAAAAGTAGACCAAACTAAGAAGCAGAAACAAACAAGGGTCACCTAAAATGGGGAGACAAAGAAATAAACCCTCAGCAAGTGGAAAGGAAGAATCCCCAGGAAGAATGCAAAATGAAACAGGCAAGCACACTCTCAAACATGAAATTCAAAATAATGATGATAGAGAGGCTCAATGAGCTCAGAGAGTTCAAAGAAAACTACAAACAACTCCAGGGGAACTACAAAGAACTCCAGGAAAGCTACAAGGAACTTACTGAGAACTATATCAGCATTAAAAAGGACATAGAAACCATCAATAAGAGCCAGAAGGAAATGAAGAATACAATTTCTGAATTGAAGAACACAGTAGAAGGAATCAAAAGCAGGCTAGAGAAAGCACAGGATCGGATCATCAAGCTAGAGGTTGGTTAATGTAGAAAAAAATTCCCAGAGCAACAAAATTTAAAAAGACTGAAAAAGAATGAAGAGGTTTTAACAAAGCTGCGGAACAACATGAAACATAACATCTGTATCATAGGGATACCAGAAGGAGAAGAGGAGGAACAAGGGAGAAAACCTGTTTGAAAAAGTAATGACAGAAAACTTCCCTAACTTGAGAGAAAATGTCATGCAAACTCAGGAAGCACAGAGAGTCCCAAGGAAGATGAACCCAAATAGGCCCACTCCAAGACACAACATAATGAAAATGGCAAATTCCAAAGACAAGGAGAGAATCCTAAAAGCAGCAAGAGAGAAACAGCTAATGACATACAAGGGGGCTCCCATAAGGTTATCAGCTGATTTCTCAACAGAAACACAACAAGCCAGAAGGGAATGGCAACAAATATTTCAAGCAATGAAAAACAAAGGCCTGCAACCAAGAATACTCTACCCAGCAAGGCTCTCATTTAAAATGGAAGGAGAAATAAGGAGTTTCCCAGACAAAAGAAGTCTAAAAGAATACATCTCCACCAAACCAGCATTGCAAGAGATGCTAAAAGGTCTGCTTTAAGAAGATGAAGAAACTGAGAAACAGACAGAAACAGGGGTACAAAGGTAAGTGGATTAAATACACCAATGAAAAGACATAGGGCAACTGAATGGATAAGAACTAACTTTAACTTATGAATGCTTTAAAGTTATCTTGTTACTATACCCTAAGAATGCTGAAACACCAATTCATAAGACCCTATGTTCATAGCACCACTATTAGCAACAGCCAAGTGCTAGAAACAGCCTAAGTGCCCATCAGTGGATAACTGGATCAAAAAACTTTGTTATATTTACACAATGGAATACTACACAGCAGAAAGAAAGAAGGAATTTCTATGCTTTGCAACAACATGGATGGAATGGATGGAAAGTATTATGCTTAGTGAAATAAGCCAGTCATTGAAAGAAAAATACCATATGATCTCACCAATTATAGGACAATAATGAACAAAACAAACAAACAAGCAAAACAGAACCAGATACGTAAATACAATGAATAGATCTTCGGTGGGCAGAGGGGAGGAGGAGGGAGAGGAGGAAGCAAAGAAGGGGAGCAGTTTAGTCAAGGAACTAGTATGGAAGAACCATGGACATGGACAATAAGTGGGATTGACTTTGTGGCGGGGAGTAGGTGGGTGGGGAAGGGGACAGAGGGGAGTAAAAGGGGGATGGATGTAATACAATAAAATTAAATTTAAAAAATAATAAAATAAAAGGCACAATGGCAGCAAGAAAAATTTTTAAACACATGACAATTGACATCTTTTGGATTTATGTGTTTGTTTGCTTACTGTATAAATTATCCACTAGAAAACATGGTTTTGGAAGACAGAGACTTTGTTTTGTTCACTACTGTAGCCTAAAAATCCTGATAGTGCCTGACACATAATGAATGTTCAACATTTAGTTAACTAACAACAAAAATAATATATGCTGACCAAAAAATGCCATCCTACAACAAAGATGCATTTTTGCTTAATTTCAAATGTGTTCAAGCATACACATACTTTGTCAGATTTAACTATTTCAGATCTTTAAAAGCTATTATAACTGGTGGTAATTCTTTGTGTTCAATTTCTAATTGTTTGTTGCTGCTATTTTTAAATATACTAACTTTTGTATGTCCATCTTACATCCTCCAAACTTAATAAACACTCTTGTTAGTATTTTGAGTAGTTTTGTAGCATCCATTGAAATTTCAACATAGATGATCATGTTATTTTATAATAAAAGTTTTACTTTTCAATTTAAATGCCTATTTTGGACATGAAGACAGAAATGCACATAGCGGAGGTAATGTGAAGACATAGGAAGAATACCATCTAAGCCACCAAAATCTAGAAGAGGGGTATGGAACGAATCCTCACACATAGCCCTCAGAAGAAACCAGCACTGGTGACTACTCAATTTCACACTTTTGGTGTTCCAACAATAAAACAATAAATATCTGTTGTTTAAGGTCATGGTACTTTGTTTTGACAGCCCTAGGAAATTAGTATGGTTTACCATGTTGAAGAAATTCTTTTATAACCCCCTTTGCCTGAAAAATTAATGAGAATGAATGTTGGATTTTGGCAATGTCCATTTCCTACCTATTAAGTGGACCACATGCTCTTTATATTGTATTAAGCTTATTAACTGCATTAATTGATTTTAAAATGTAACCCAACAAATGTATATTCTTGGGACAAATGACAGTCATGATGTATTTTCCTTTTTATACATTATTGCATTTGTTAAAGTTGTATTTATTATCATACACCTAATAAATACAAATGTAACAAATTCAATAATGTATAAATTATATATTGTATAATATATAAAAAATTCTTAATTAACTCAATACTCTTAGAAAAACCGCAGGGGAGACTTTACCAGCATGGCTCCGTTGGTTCAAATGCTCTCATATCTGAAAGAGCACTGGTTTGTTTCCCAATCAGGGTACATGCTGAGATTGCGGGCTCAATTCCTCATGGGAGTGCTTGCAGCAAGCAGCTGATCAATGTTTCCACGTTATTTTGTTCTCAAGAATAAACTAAACCTTTAAATTAAAAAAAAAAAAAAAAAAGCTGCAGGAGAAAAGTTGCTAAATCAAAAATACTTTTGTAGCCTAGGCTGGTATGGCTCAGTGGATTTGAGCACTGGCATACCAACTAAAAAACTGCTGTTTGATTTCCTGTTGGGGCACATGCCTGGGTCCCCAGTTGGGGGCGTGTGAGAGGCAGTCACTACATATTTTTGTTTTTCTCCCTCCCTTCCGCTGTCTCTAAAAAATAAATAAAATCTTTAAAAAGTAGTTTAGAAACCTAAATTGTTATTAATGTCTCTATCTGTGTCATTTATAAAAATGTTCTATTTTTATTAATCAATTTCTTTCAGAGGGAAGGAGAGAGAGAGAGAGAGAAACACCAATTTGTTGTTCCACCTCACATTGTTCCACTATATCTATCTAGTTCCAAAATACTTTGGGTATCCTCAAAAGAAATTCTGTACCCTTTAAGTAATCATTCCCTATTTCCCTTCCTCATAGCCACCTGGAAATCATCAATTTTTGTCCTTATAGATTTACTTATTGTGGGTATTTTATATAATATAAATAGAATCATGTATATAATCTTTCATTTAAGCCTTTGTCACTTCATATAATTTTAAGATCCATCCATGTTGTAGTATGTATTAATACTTTATTAATTTTTATGACTGAGTAATATTCCATTGTATGGATATGCCACATTTTGTTTATCTAGTCATCCATTGATAAACATATAAACATTTGGGTTCTTTCTGTCTTTGGCTTTTATGACTGGTGCTATGACACACTGAGTTTTGTATAAACATTATTTTTGTTTTGCAGGATAAAATTTGATATAAAATAAGGGCTATATGTATATATACATATATATATGTTCTTTGATCAACAATTATTCATTATTTGTTCTTTATGGAAAACTCTGGATAAACTATTTGAAACTGACAGAATTAGGAAAATATAATCCATATTGGGATTCTTTGTTTTAAAAAAAAAATTGAAATCATGAATGCACTTATAGGGTAGTATGCTAAGTGAAATAAGTCAAAGATAAATTATATGTGACTTCATTTTTATGTGGACTCTAATGAACAAAATAATCCAAATTGTTTAATAGTTGTGTAAATAAGGCCATAAAGGACTATTATTGGTAGTGCTGCTACAAGAACACTGTGTCTGGTGCAGTGAGTCCCTAAGTCTATCTTGAGCTGCTGAAACTGAATATAAATGTTACTGATGAAATCTATAGGGTAGAGAGAGGAGTATACAGCCTGTGAATGCAATTCTGAATCTGATTGAATAATGAAACAAACTGAAACTATATAGTCAGTCTTATGCAGGTGATCTCAGAGTTCAGTTTTAAATGCATACCTTGTAACTATCTAAAACTCTGTAAATGGAATAAAAACATTTTAACAAAATGTTTATCAAGTTAAGGAAAGAAGTAGGAGGCTATCCTCACATCTACTATTAACATTTGTTTAGCTTAATAGGTATTGCTACATAGCTACATTTCTTAAGATATTTTAATGGAACCATTTGATGGTTGACATATAATAGGTGCTAAAAGTATTTTTTGCATCAATAACTATTTTATTAAGTGTTAGGCCTGTTTCAGTTGCTTTTATTGTCCTGTGATATCTTTAAAACATTAAAATGCAGTCTTATATATTAGTGATAATTCACATTAGTGAAAAAGATGAATGAATGGCCAGTGATAGCACACCATTATTTAGAATAAGATACATAGTAAAAGGAAATTGTATCTAGTTATTAGCAGTCACCCTATGGTGAAATATTTGTTGCTATAAACAAGTACAAGTAAGTGAAAATAGAAGTTTCTAATGTAGTTGAAATATAATACATTTTTTTTTGTTTTTATGTCTGTTTGTGCAACACAGGCAAAGTAAGATGACTAGAAGAATATACATGAAGATACTGTGGTTATCTTGAGGAATTGAATTTTGAGTGTTTTCCTTTGTCTGTATAATTATATTTTCCCCTAAAAATTCATAAGTAATGCCTTTATCTTATTTAAATGAAATATATTTTCTTCTGAATTATGTTTTCAGGCTTCTTTGGTGAAGAACAGACTGAATTGATCCTGTACATACACACTTACAGATATGATTTATGGACTGACTGTACACTGCAGAAGTTTCCAATTACTTCTAGTATTGCTCAATCTGTCTTAGAATAGCTCCCATGAAAGAGGATTCACTTTAAATGAAATGTACTTGATTTATCTTGGAAAAAATTCAAATGGCTATTACTTTTTAACAGGTTTCCTTTTCCTCTTAGCTGAGTATTCAGTTGAGGGGTTTCATTGTACCTTTACTATATTCTGTCAAACAAGGAACAGAAGGAATTATTCTTTAAAAAGTTCTTTGCCTTTAGTAGTAGTCTTTTGAGAGCATGCTACTGAACTACAATTTTTCTCCAAATTCCACAGCAGGAAAAAAAAAAAATAACAGAAGATTAAGGAAAAATAAAAGAGCTGTTATCTTGAAAAACAGGTTTCTGGTTGACACATTATTGTTTTAATGTCCTTCACATATAAAGAATTTAGTTGAAGGCTCAGAGTTAACTTTTTTCCTAGTTTTGGAAATTCTCAAATATTCTTCAGTGGAAGAAAATAACAAAACCTCACTTTACAAATACCTAGTCAGTAATGTACTTCGTCAGCTCTAACACAAGTCACCAGGTTCAAAATATCAGCTCTGTTACTAGCAGGCTGATATTTGGCAAGTTAAATAACCTCTCTGTGCCCCAGATTTAACATGTAAATTATAGATAGATGATGCAAGTATCTGTCCTAGATGGCTGTGGTGAGAATTACATCAGATAATTCATGTAAGGTGTCAACCTAGTGCTCCACCCATTGTAAATACTCACAAGATATTAGCTATCTTTGCATTATTATATTATCAATATTATAGAAAAATAAGCACTTCCAATGTCATCATTGTTATTATAGATAGATTAAGGATTTTTAACTACTCCACGAAAACTTTATGTGGTGGAAAGTTATGATGGCTTAAGTTGTTTTATTATCAGAAGACAGTGTCTGTTAAAAATATCTTGAGTAGATACAACTTTTCTCTTCAATGACCTCAGGCTGCTACCTTTTATCTATAATCATGGCTAATTAATGACAATGTTTACCCAGAAGTTGACTAGAAAATTAGGGATTCACAAGGAAAAATGAATAATTATTATCTGAAAATGTTCCTCCAAATACCTATTGTGCATTTACAGAAACAGTGTACACTTAGGTATTGGTTATTAAAAGAAATTAACCATTAGTAGTTTACAAGTAACAGTTCAAGTATCTATAAATACAATTTCTACAGATAAGCCCAAGAAAATTTAATTTCTATTATATATTTTGATATCTATCTATATATGTATACACATATACATATATAAAAACATATTTATCTACATATACATACAAACACATGCACACATAGGTTTTATTTTTCATTTAGCTTATTCCCTTAGGATAAATAATAAAATTGAAATTATGGAGCCAAAATTGAAATATTGTGACTTTATACATATTTCTATATTTGCTTTCTATTTCTGATAAACCATATTAATTTACTATTCCACAACAATGTAGGAGCATAACATCTTCATCATACTTTCAGCCTTCTCATTAGGGGGAAATATGCTATTTAATAATAATCTTAAATAATATGATATTGCAGTCTCAATATATACTTTTAATATTAAGTAACGCTGATTATCATTACTTAATAATAATATTATATAATATGGGTAATCAAATACATTTTCTCTTGTTGGTTATCTTATGTCCTGAGTGTCAAGAATTTTCCCAGGGACAACACTATGCTGTGGAGCCTTATTCACTGAATCATTGATTGGAAGGTGGATTCGCAGCTCATCAATTTTCTTTTAGAAAATGTTCTTTGAAACTCTAAGCTGCTTATTTTTCCACTTAAAAGGGAAATTTGTCAAATTTGAATAAAATCCTAGTCAAGTTTAACCAAAAGTTTAATAATCTTATAATATAAAATATAAATGATTAATATCTTGATAATCAGGTATCAAAGTCTATCATTTTATATTTTGAAATAATGATTTTCTTTATATATAATTCTTTTTGATTAGCTCAAAAATAGGTAATTGTCTATGAAATATTTTAGTCATATCAACAAGTTTAAAGTTAATTAACATTCATATACCTACCAACCAGTATACTTTGATACCCCCTAAATATACTTCCTGAAATGCATTCTTTCTCTCCTTCTGCAGAGATGTATTAAATTCTGACTTTAGTGTTTATCATTTACATGTATTCCTTTTGATGTTTCTGTAAACAACTTAGAATGTTATTTTTCATTTGTAACATCTATAATATGTATCATCCTGCTTCTAAACTTGTTTTTGCTTATCATAATGTATAAGAGATTTTTCCAAATTGATACAATTTTCTTAAATAAGTTATTTTAACTATTCCTGCTTCTATTTCCTTTGACTGCATATAACATTATGTATTTTTCTAATTTTGCTTAATATTTAAGCTTTTAGATTATTTCAAGTGTTTTTGCCTTTATAGTGTTTTTGTGAATATTCCTATATATAGCTACTTGCATCTGAATGTACATTTCTTCATGTATAGCTATAGAAACAGAATGAGCACTTTATTGGGCATGTTTTATTTAACTTTTCAAGAAACTCCAATTTATTCTACCAAAGTCTGTTTACAGATTTTATCCCTACCAATGGCCTAGCCAGGGTAATTAGGTACGAAAAAGAAATAAAATGAATCTAATGTGAAATGGAAGAAATAAATTTGTCTCTATTTAAAGATAACTTGATATTATATGTAGGGAACCCTAAAGAATACACACAAAAAATTATAAAATAAATTCAATATAGTAGTAGGATAAAAAATTAATATACAGAAATCTGGTATATTTAGATATACTAATAACAAACAATCAGAATTAGAAATATAGAAAACAATGTCATTTACAATTACCTCAAAAATAATAAAATACCTAGGAATACGTTTAACCAAGGTGAAAGACTGATACTCTGAAAACTATAAGACACTGAAGAAGGTCACAAATAAATGGAAAAATATACTGTACTCATGGATTGGAAGCAGTGATATCATTAAAATAGCCATATTAGTCACAGCAATCTACAGACTGAAAAATAATAATAATTTTTGTTGGTACCCTGATTGCTAATTTTCAGACATGTTTCTAAGTAGAAACAGCAATATGCCTGGAACTGTAATTAGACATAAAATTATAATAGATATAGCTTATGTGATATGGGGCCAAGAGTAATAGACTGGGTGTTAGCCCATATACAGCCTGCTGGTAATTAGCCTTGAGAGTTTATTTTTGGCTCCTTATTGACTTCTGCCCCTGGTAGGTCTGTTAGGTAGCAGCTAGGAATGAGGAGCCTGAGGGGAAATAAAGGCAGGGCCCTCACCATTACTATCTAACAAAGAATTTAATACAGAGGCTAAAAGCAAAAGGAAGGCATGTCTCGCCAATGAACTCAGCAGTCCAGAGCCTGGCTTGGTAAGATTTCCACAGGGCCTGAGCTTCGCAAGCAGGAATAACACAGGAGGAGGGAAGTCCTTGAGATTCTAGCTGGGAAAGGGAGCCTTGTAACACTTTCACTAAGACAAACAGCCTTTACTAAATGACCAAGAAAATCCTTTGTAGCTGTATATTATTCCCAAGATTTAGAAAGGGGAGAGGGTGGAGGACTTCTAGAAGCCAGCTGAGGTATATAACCCCCCAAACCCCAATAATCAGTGCACTTGGATTAGCCAAGTGCCTGCTTGTAGCTTTCTGCTCAAGTGTATACACAAACTCACTATCTCACTTTCAATATATGTGTTTGTTTCTCACTTGAATTTGTGTCTTGAGAGCAAACAAGAACCAAGGTTGGGGAGGGGGCGCCTCCTGACTCTCTCTCTTCCTTGGTTCTCTCTCTTCCTTCCATAACATAAATGTTGAGAAAGGCATCCTTGGAATCAAACAAACCTGAATGTGTACCCTTGCTAATATACTAACAATGTAATCCTAAACCAGTTTTCTTCTAATCTTAGGTTTCCTGCATTGCAACATGAAAAGTAATATCCCAACTTTCTGGGGCTGGTATGAGGATAAACTTATATCACATTAATATACATATATAAACGGTGTAACAAAATCTTGTACAAAAGAAGTGCTCAAAAGTAGGATTAGTTTCATTATAATTTCTATTCTCCTTTTGAAATCAATCACAGCATTTCCTCTGTTGTTTTTATTTATGACTATATAACTGGAGATTTTTATGTTCATAAAACTGCTTTAAAAATGCTGTAATAAAACTGAGACTATGAATACATGACAAGAATGAGTAACTGAACCATGAAAAATATTTGAAGTTTAAAGTTCATGGAAAGCCCTTTGTATTTTTTGGATAAAATATCTTCAACTAAAATGTTTTAATCTTGAATTTTCCATAACTACATGAAAATGCATATAGCACCTTGCAAAGCAAAATTATTTTCTCAGAAATGTTTAATGTTTTCATTAATGTTTTCTGAACAAAAATCAGTTTGAAGTAGTAAAATTATGTATCTTTTTGCACATAATTGGCACCTCAGACAATAATTATTTCAGTATTGTCAACAAAGTGACATAGTACTTCAAAAGGAAGAGTATTTCTTTTATGGCCTTTTTTCTTTTCAACCCACTGGACCAGTTTTGCTTTTACATAAGTCACTTACATCATGACTCCTATAGAGAAAGATCCTGACTGTGCTTAAGTTTTATTTCATCACTATTATATTTCCCCCAGGTTACTTTCTAAATAATAAAATTTTTGGAATCATTAGCTTAAAATAACAGAAATTTATATTTGTCTTTATAACAATTTATGAATGCAATGAAAGAGCTTCACTTCTCAGATGATAGCTGCAATACAAAGAACTATCATCTTTTTAACCACAAAAGTAGATGCCTAATTGTGATGTAATCTCAACCTCATTTGACTGGAACATTATAAATTTCAATTGAGTATAAAATATATTCAAATGGCCCAACAGTGCCTTCAAAGTTGAATTCATTCAATGCTTAGTAAAAATATTTATTTTTAATTGCAATTAATAATGTGAGCCAACACTCTTAGCCACAGATATACCTTATTGGAGTTAATTTTTTTTTCCTGAAAATAAAAGACTATGAGCATTATCTTGCCAGCTAGAAATATCTACTATGTAACACCATTTAGGATTCCATTTATTTAACCTAATGTTACACCTTTTAAAATGTCATGTAAACCAGTACACAAAACTGAATTTTCAACAACAAACATCTTTGTGTGAAGAATGTTTTAATTTTTTAATTTTTATTTGAGAGCTATATGGCCACAGACATTTAGTATTTTTCTTCCTAGTCCTTAATCCTCTGTGCTAAATGGTAAACAGCCCTCTTACTTTATTTTGCAAAGCAATCTTGCTGCAAAGAATGTTGCTCTCCATTCCTATGCTTTTCAAGGTGTAAGACCCAAGGCTTCAGGGAATGTTTCCATTTACCCACCTCTGTCAGGTCCTAGAGATTCTGGACCAGCAGGTTCTGATAGTGGGCAGGCCTCTGGTCTGGTGACAAACACAGACTTACTTGGAGCCTTGAGGAGATTTGGAATGCTTTATTGCACGCTGCAGGCTAACTGGAAGCTTAGAGTGTCAGCATCATACTTGGTTGTCCCACTCCTATCACAGCTGCACTTTGGTTAATGACCACAGAGAGTTTGGGTGTCCCTATACCCACTCTCATTTCGGAAGAGCCGGGCACTGAGAGTGTTGGCTAGAACATGCATGGTTTCTCTGCTTTCCCAACACAGTGGTGCTTACACCTGGTTTACCACAAGGGTATCTTATATACACATTGGAACAAAGGAGACTCTACACACATTAGAACACAGAGGCTGTATACCCAAAGGCGACACCTGTCTGCTCACTTGGTTACCCTTGGGGGCTCAATGTTCTGGGCTATGGGAACAAGATTAGTTTCAAGGCATCTCTCCAGCTGACCCAGAGAAAAGGTCCAGCCATGCATACACAGAATGAGAAATTCCCCTGGCCTGACAACCTCATTCCATTTTTGTTATCTACTTTCATCTTTTAGACATTCATCATTCAAAATTCTTATTTTTCCAGGGGTAGATTAAATGAAGTTTACATTTATAGTATTATAATAAGAAATATGCTTCATATATTGTCATTTGTATTATCTGTATTTTTGGACTATTTAGAAAATGTTTCTTGATATTTACACAAATTTCTTAAAGCTATATTATTTCAGTAGGTAAAAATGGCATAAAATTACTCATGAATTGAGAAAACTATTTCTGTAAGCCTGGTTTTGCCATTATTTGTTTCACAGGAGATAATTATCTTGGCACTATGGTAAACAAAGATTTTCCTTTTTAATTCATCCAACTTTTAGATGAATGCATAGATACTGCTACAAAATGCTATGTCTTAATATGTATGCATTTCATTTTTTCTCATAAGCTCCAGCTAATTAAAACTTTTTTTCCAGTATATAAAAAATGCTACTACTAAACATTGCCTTTTAAATCCAAGGTCTCTCTTCTCTATTTCATCCACATCTTTTGGGCTCCCTCACTGATACCAGGAATCCTTTGCATATACCAATGATGCCTAGTTCATATGTTCACAGCTCCTTCAGCCATTTTCCCCCTTCTCTCTAAGCCTGGATCCGCTGAACTGCTCTTACCATAGGCTCACTCTGCTCACTCTAACCCTACTTTCTGTGTCATATTCAGCAAACCAAATATCACCTCTGGGTCCATTCTAAAAACTACCTTCTTTACTTTTATGATTGTACCATGAAAAAGTGCTAGAGAAAAGTAAAAATACAAGGTTTAAATTAATTTCTTTAACTTCTCCAAATCAGCTTAGGTCTTCAAAAATTATGAAGGCAATGAAAAAACTTCACATCTCAGATAATACCTTCAATATCTTTACCAGTTTTTTTTTTTTTTTTTGGTTGTGTCTGAAGATAATGTCTGCATTTCAAAGAAGTCCTTAATGGCTTCATATGGACACCAAAGTTTGATGTGAAAAATATATATATAAATATAAAACTTAAAAATGGAAAATTTAAAAAATTAAAAGCTAAGAGATAAACAGATTTTAAAAACATGGAGGTAGATAGGGTACTAACAGAATTGGTGAGTTAAATTCTTCATCTTTTATATTAGTGAATCAATTGTATAAAATATAATTAATGTACTTAGTTATTATTCAACTATATACATGAATATATAATATGCATATTATTATGCATATTTAATATAGGTGAGAAAGACAACCAATACAGTGTCTATGAACAATAATAAAGATAAGACTTAAAATATAAAAGAAATTAGAAAATACAGGTAATTTTAGAATATTGATTTGTTTTATTTTTTGGAACATAATGACTAGCTAGTTTTTAACAAAGAATTTTTGGGACCAGACACCTCCTGCTCAAGTTCAGGTACCATATACTCATTTTATTCCTGCATACTTACTTCCAGTCTTAGTATTTAATTGCTTTATACATTTAAAAAGTTCCTTTTGAAACTGAAGTTTTATATTTTAAAAATTCCCTTTCCCTGCCCTTTGTGATGCTTGCAAATCCTGTGATCAGAGTGGTCTTCCTATGCATTAGTCTTTGGACTAAAGATTTTTTTTAACAATAAAACTCCCACAAACTTCCACTTGGTTGCTTCTCCCTGAGTAACAGGCAATATACTTCTGATTGTTTCTTTTCTATTCTGGGGTTACATGGTTGAACATTTTGATAGTTTTACTGATCATTGGTTAATTTTGATGAGGAGACACTGATCAACACTGTTAAACAGAACATCCCAATGACATTCAGCAGATAACAAGTAACAGACATTTGTTGTATGATACCCAAACATTGTTATGTACAAATATCTGAGAACAGATTACAATAGCTGTTTTACAAAGTAATGCTTGTGGTCCTGACTGGTGTGGCCCAGTGTGGTGGACATCATCCCATAAACATAAAAGTCACCAGTTCAATTCCCTGTCTGGGCACATTCCAGGCCAGATCTCCAACTGGGGGCATGCAAGAAGCAACCATTTGATGTTTTTCTCCCTTTTTTTCTCCCTCTTTCCCCTCTCTCTAAAAATAAATAACATCTTGCTGGCCACAGAGTTTTTAAAACCTATATATTGAAATATACTGACCAAATTAATTTATACCTAATATGCATTCTCATCTTGCTAAGATGGACTTTCAAAATCACCTTTCTCCTCTGAAGTTGCTATTTTCTATGCTTACTAATGGAGCAGAAAGTGACTATGAAAAATGGATAAAGGCTCCAGCTTCAGGGTGAAGTAAAAATTCCACTAGTAAAGGAAAAGTAGGCATGTGATAAAACAGGGACAGTTTTTATCATTCTAGGCCTAGAAGTCTGAACCACAGCCAACAGTAAGAATACTAAGGTGTAATTGACTCCTAAAGCTAAAATAATTTTAGATTTTAACACATGAGATTATATATTAGTCACTCATGTTGTTGGCCCTCCTCAGTCTTGCACTCCATCAGGGTTTCAAAATCTCCTACTCAGGTTCCCAAGCTCCCACAAAGCCAGTTTTGTCCATACAGTGCTGCAAATTCATGTTGCTGACAGGATATGGGCAGAGGTCCCCTATTCTGCCATTTGATGCTGTCTCAAATTACCACGAACTTTTAAAGAGTAAGATCTGTGGTAGACTGCTGTGTTGAAACCAGTTCTTCAACTTCTACCTGTAACCTTTACAACTTTGAATTTTGCCATATGACTTGCTTTAGTCAATAAAATTAGGTAAAATAACCTAAGCTCAATCCTTAACAGCCCTGTGAGTTCCTAGGTGCTCTTGTGCATTGCCATTGTTGGGCAACTATGTTAGTCCCTGGAGGGGACTGGAAAGATAAGGAGCTGAACCACCGGACTCAGATCAGTTAACCCCAACCACCCACAGAACTTTGAGTTGACCTAGCCTAGAACAACAGCTCCACAAAGAATCAAGAGATCTATAAGAATAAATCATTACTGCTTTCAATAACTACATTTTGGAGTTGTTGGTTTCACAGGTTGTTTTTTTTTGTTTGTTTGTTTTGTTTTTTGAGGCAATGGCTAATAGATTGATACATGCTTCAGGATGTAAACTCACTTGAGTCTAAAGCCAATGATTGTTTCAATTTAGTATTCATCTTAGTCATTATAAGCATGTACTCAGAAGTTCCCTTGCATAGGTTTGGGTTCTAGCTCTACTATTTAATATGAGTATTCAGTAAGTTATGTAAAGTTTATCTCAATTGGTTCATCTGTAAAAATGTACTAATTACAGAATGAGTATTATTGAGCTGTTTGACTGATTAAGTTAAAAGCAAACAAAATAGCCCCGGCTGGTAGCTCATTGGATAGGCACTGGCCTGAAAACCCAAAGGTCACTGGTTCAATTCCCAGTCAGGGCACATATCCAGGTTGCAGACCAGGTTTCCAACCAGGTCCATAGCTGGAAGCTGGTGAAAGGCAACCATACATTGATGTGTCTCTCCTTTTCTTCCTCCCTCCCTGCCCTTCTCTAAAAATAATAAATAAAATCTTTAAAAACAGGCAAACAAAATATTTTACATATTTTACCTATGTTAGCTATTATTATCATTCATTCAATCAACTTTATTACACATAACTATGTTTGTACTTATTTATATTCCATTTTATTTATTTTTATAAAAGATTTTATTTATTATTTTCAGAGAGAAGGGCAGGAGGGAAGAAGAAAGTGAGAGAAGCATCAATGTATTGTATGGTTGCCTTTCACCTGCCTCCAGCTACAGACCTGGCTGGCAATCCAGCTTGCAACCTTGTGATGTGCCCTGGCCAGGGCATTGAATCAGCAACCCTTGGGTTCACAGGCCGACACCTAACCACTGAGCCATACCAGCCAGGTAAAGATTTCATTTATTATTTTTAGAGAGAGGCAGAGAGGGAGAGATACATCAATGCATGGTTGCCCTTCACCTGCCTCCAGCTACAGAGCTGGCTGGGACCTGGCTTGCAACCTGATTATGTGCCCTGGCTGGGAATCGAACCAGTGACCTTTGGGTTCGTAGGCTTGTGCCTTATACACTGTGCCACCAGCCAGGGCCTTGTATTCCATTTTAAATATTACATAAAATAAATATATAACAAAATTAATTGAGTGAGGAAAACGAAGTAAGAGAGAATACAGGAAAAAGAGATAATATCAAGAATGAGTTTAGTAGACAGAAGTCATATTACAAAGACCTATATGTGTACTATAGGTTGATCAGAAATTTATTTTTAAGCTTTCAGAAGCACTGTGAAGAGGAAAAGATCGTTTATAAAATTCACAATGCCCATCAGATAAAAGGAACTATAATAGGTCCTCTAACAATGCCATTTCATTCAAAGTCATTTCATTGTAACATTGATGAGATAGATGCCAAAGGAACTCAACCCTTGTTTATATCAATCAGCCTACGATAAAGTCAGTTTCATTAGCTGTTTCCTTTAAAGTCTCAGAATCTATTGACAAAAGTAAATGGGGACTTACCCTAGCTACTTAGAAAGAAATTTAAGATTCCCTTTCAAAGACTGCCATAGAAAAGTATGGTCCTGAAGTGTGTGACATATGGCACTGATCTCAAGGATTTTGTAAGACAGAAGTGGAGATGCCATAAATTCAAAACCTTTTATGATTGTGACACCTAAATACAGCTCAAACACATGCAACCTGGCAAACGGGCACACCATTTCCAATACCATGTGCAATATTCTTAAACCCATTAGCAATTAAAAACAAACAAAAAGCCATTACAAAATTAAAGTATATACTCTGCATAAAGCTTTTCCTAGATTGAATTGAAGAGTATTAAGCCTTTAATCATATAGAATCTATTGAATTAATTTAGCATAAACTCTTATCAAAAAATTCAGTAACAGGAAGAGATTGATCTTAGAAGTCACAATTTAGATATAGCTTTAAATAAATTCTATATGACCATTAAAAATATCTACTTTGAGGGCTTTTTAAAAATTAATGAAATCTAAAAACATCAAGTGTTTTTAATTTTAAGAACAAATTTTATAGATTCATATGATTCATGTGAAAATATGTCACTGTGTTTATTGGAGGTAAGCTTTTAAATGATTTAAATTTATTTTTAACAAATAAAATTTACTTAGACATAAAAATTTTGAAATACAGTAAATTACCAACTTTCTGATACATATTTAATTTGTAAGTCGGAGTTCAGCTACAACATTGTCAAAATTTTTAGTAAGAAATAACCTAAATAAGAAGCACAGACTTAAAGCCCTTAGTAAATAAACTACTATTTCCCCCACATATTAAAAAAAAAAAAAAATAGAAAACTTCCTTTGCAACTATTAAATAGTACATCTGGACATTGCTAGGACCTTGATAGATAGAAAATAGAGACATTATCAAAGGAAATAAATACTAGTAAGTCTCAGAGATGAGTTAATTACTATACATTACAAATATAAATTTATGTGAATTATCTTACTTCACCTTCTTTTGACTGCAGACCTTCCTTCACATTTTAGAAGGTGAAGACCTGGTGGAACTAATTATGCCCACGAAACATTTCATGTAATCCATCTTAATCAGTTACTTGAAGTGAAAGCTCTTTATTTTCTATTCATCATTTGCATAAATATTTAATGATGAATTATGATGTCAGGCTGAGTACTAGGCAGAAAAAAAAATAAGCACAAGTTAGTAAGACTGTGGTTAATTCCTCAAAATGCTCGCAGACTAGTGAAAGCCAGAAGGCAGAATGATAAATGGGGATTCAATAAACACAAGTAGAAAAATCTATGTAATCTTGGTGGAGGGATCAACTAATTTCACTGGCTTGGTAAGAAGTAACGTAATATTTTGGCATTTGAACTGAATTCTTGAAGGATGAGGAAACCCTTCAAAGGTGCAGAGTGATAGAGGAGGATTGAAGATAAACAGCATGAAGGTGGGTGTTGTGAAAGCCACAGTCATTCTACAGACCTACCAGTTGAGTGTGACTGGAGCACAACGTGTCCATTAATGAGTGGTGGGACTGGATTTCTTCCCCACCTCTCTGCTCAGTGACTTGGCTGCAATAACTGGCAACTGTCAGTGCTGCCTCAGACTTCCCTCTCACATCCATTAATTTACATGCAAAGCAAAAGAACGCATTTAAAATTGCTTACAAAATAGAAGCCCCAATATAAACAAAACCTTTTTCTTAGCTACATTGCCCTTCCCCATCTACCACCTATATCTTTTATGCTTTTATAATGTAATTATTAGAAAAAGCTAAATATGCTTATGTCCACTACATAATTGCCTTTCATTGTTGTTATATACAATTACATTTAATATAATTGCTTATAAACCAAAATACATATAATCTATGTGTATAACATAACATAATAAAATGAAAGAAAACCTGCATACATCCATGATACAGATACAGATATAGACTATTAACAATATCATCACCCAGTGGCAAGGCAAGGGAGAGCAATAGGGAAAAAATCAGGACAACTGTAATTGAACAACAATAACAAAAAAATAAAATTAATTTAATTTAAAAAATTTTTTAAATATCATCTCCCTAATTCTATTTCTTCCTCCCTAGGGATAAATTCTTCCTAGAATTTTGAATATATTACTCTATTGCTTTTATTTTTAGCTTTATTGTAAATGTGTTTATAATCAACATATTGCTTACTTTTTCAAATATGAATATCTTATGTAAGTTGAATTACAGCAAATTGTGTGTATTGTGTGACACCATTCACAGCTTTCTTTCCTGAGTGATGCCTATAGCCACAGCTCATAAACTGTAGCTTCTGTGTAGTGTTCCATTATTTGAACAATTCACAAATTTCTTAACAGCTTACCTGTCAATAGAAATTTGAATTGTTTCTAGCTTTTTGCTGTCACTTGCAATGCTACTATGTTTGTTCTTGAACATCTCTTCTTGAGTCTGTGTGGTAATTTCTCTAGGGTACGCTAGTTCATTTCTACTAAAAATGGCAAATTGTTTTGAAAAACTGTATCAATCTATACTCTCTACTAGTATGTAAACTGAACTATTGTATTCCATTATTCCTGGGACTTTGATTTATTATATTTTTTAGAAGAATCCTGTACGTTAAAAATATCAATGTAGATTTCATTTTTATTTCTGTTTAATATTGAATTTGAGCATATTATTCATACATTTGTTAGTCTTACATGTTTTCTCTTTTCCTCAAATACTTGCCAATTATTTATTTGCTAATATGTATGCATTTGTGTTAGTTTAATCTAGGTTTTCAAATTTCTCTGTCTTTGGAACTTTTGTTTAGAAACACCGCCCTGCCAGTAACTATATGGGTCTCTCCCGTTCTTCAGGTGGTTCCCACTCTCTAAAGTTACTGTGCCACACTCACCCATTCTCCTCCCCACATGCGTTATTTTCTATCTTATTATCATTTTGTAATGTTTCCTAAATGCACCTATCATATCATTTTACATAATATAATATGTCTTTTATTTATAGAGTTCTCTGATGGAATGTATGCATCACTAGGGCAAGGAATTTTATTTTAATGTTAGCACTGTATAATAATTGCCTGAAAAGATAACAGAAATGGAGTATGTGCTAAAGTATTATTCACTGCTGTACAAAAATGTGTTGGACCTAGTCATATGCCCCTCTAACACTCCTTTTTTTAACAAACAAAAAGAAAAATACTTTAAAAAATGGTAGTACTCATAATAGTAATTTAATGGTTAAAACAGCATGTTTGTGACTTATAGTCATAGAATCTGAATTTGCTTCTTCATTATGAAGGTTACTTGCCCACTTTGAAACCTACTCTTGTATAAAAATTGAGCTAATTATTGAAACTTTGTTGTGAAACTTAAATAAGATAATGTTTTATAGCAGAACATATATAAACTTGAAAAGTCTTTCCTAGTTCTGGTTTTAATTAAACACAATCACAAATCTGTTGGAAGATGTTGGTTGGAATTACATTAAAAGAAGAATTATAACCAGTGTCCTTAGCATGTATAAAATACTAAGTAAAACCCAACACAGAAATGAATAAAGGATAAGACTTTGATATTTCTAAATTTTTCTTGCTATTTATTGGGAATTACGTTAGAAAAAGGAGAAATGTGAATCATGATTAGACACTCAAGGCCATACAAAATAAAATTGTGCTTAATGCTACATCAATTTGTACACTTGTCTTAACTAGAAGAATACAAGGCCATTAGTTAGAATATCTTTAATTATCTTGGTTTTTGTTTTATAAATCAATTAGAATTACTTGTCAAGTCACATCTAAGTCAATACTAAAAACTCCCTTAAGAAGTATTTACAGGGCTTCCTAAAAATGCAAGTGGAAATACTCCAATATTTAAAACCTTTCTTTTGTTAGATCAATTCTTTCAGTGAGCCAGCTTGTACTATTAGTGGCTATTCAATAAGAAACTGGTCTAGAGAAGGAAGAATTTTGAGTAAATTTATGGATTTTCCTGAAGGTTTATAAAGCCTATAAAAATAAATGTTTCTTTTAAGTGCTGCCAATTTGTGTAAGTATCTAATTTTTTCCTGCTATTATAATTATGTGCCAATTGTTATCATTCAATGGCTTATTTTGAAAATATACCAAAAACCTATTTCCTTAAAAGTTACCTCTAAAACCTCAATTAAATAAAATATCTCAACTGTGTTTATTAATAATTTAAATTTCTAAATATACTTTTTTATGAGAACATTGGTTATTTCTATGAGTTTTTATTTTTCAGTATATTTTTTCACTTTAATAATAAAGTATGGACTTTTTGAAAGAATTTAGAGTTGTTTAATAATCTTCATAAATCACATGCTTTTAAGTTTTTGTTTTTCCTGTTCACTGTTTAGCAAGTGGTTTTAAAACTTTAGAAATCCATTTTCTAGGTTGTACATTGGAATGGTAAACAATCCATTGCTGGTTTATGATGGTTAACTCATACACTCAGTGCCATTCAGCATCCCATATCATGTTTCATTGAGAGCTTGACATCACCTATGCTATAAATCAAAGCAACACACAAACTGAAATAATGAAGGATTGCACACTGCAGTTCAGGACTGACAATGTCCCAAACTAGCTTTTCTCCCCAGCCCATCAAACGGAAAATAGTCAAAACTGTGTTGATAATTTATCCTCTCTGCTACAATAAATGTCTTTTCCTAAACACCCTATTTCTGCCAGTGGCACCACCATTCTTCTACATCCGTGCTAACAAAGCTGTACATAAATTTTAACCCTTCTCTTCAGATAGCATTTGTTATTAAATACCATTTTTTCCAATGAGTTTTGGTAAGATTACAGCAGTTATTTTGTTACGACCTCCACAAACTTACTTAATTCCCTCCTTACCTCCCACTTTGTCTTTTATAAGAATATCTTAAACCAGAGCCACAGCTTCTACAAGCTGGCTTTCTACTCAATCTTTCCTGGCGTATAACATCCCCAAGGTATATCATCACTATATCGCCACCCTGCACACAGCTTCCTTCTCTCGCCTGAAAAGTCTGCATCACCGGCATTTGCTCCCAGAAAGATAAGGGAACCCAAGATGGGAACGGGTTATTCGTCAGCTATCCAACAGAAATGCAAGGCAAATTAAGGAAGATATATCCTTAATTTTTATATGGGCATTTGTCTTTTTAAACTTATCATGAAAATCCCTTTCCATTTTAGAGGAAGTTCTTCACAATGTGCCCCTGGGGGAGGCAAAGCATCTACCTACCATAAAAACCTAAAAGAGAGATTTTCCTCCCCCTAATCCTGTGAGCTAAAGTGAGGGCAAAGGACCCAGCTTCAACAATTAGGCGTGACCACTAAAAAAGTGAGTCATGAAGAAATGTCATAAAATAGAGTGGAAAAGGAGTTTGAATCTGTTGGCAGCAACATTAACATGTGACTTGTATAGCAGCCAGCTCCTTTTACAATGGTTGCTGTAGGAGTGGCCTCTGTCCATGGAGGTATTGGAGTTGGGTTGTTTTATGCTTGACTTCCAAAGGTTCTTGTCTATTTTCCAAATATGGTTCTCCATCTTTCTTGTCCATGCACATAACTAAGCAAAAATGTATCCAATAAAGTATTTTCTTCATGAGTTAAGTAGGTCAGTATCCATGGATCACTCACTGTAACTGAACTGAAGGCAGAATTTCCTTAGGGAAATGTGGGGATTGTTTTTTGGTAAGTTGGCCTTTGTATGTCAGAAGGCAGAAAAGTATATTGCTACTCAAGTACTGGCATCTAAGATTAGAGATGAAATAGTTAAATAATCTATAGTAACCTGAAAATGAAGTAAACAAAATGCTTTGGAAGCGTTTGATTCTGCAAATTGTTAAATTACCACATCCATTGAATCATGACTTTCCATAATTTGTGAAATTTGGGTCATTTGTCAGGAAGTAGAGAGACCACAAACACTGCAGGGTAGATCCACATGACCATTACAAGAGCCCAAGACTGAGTTTCAGTGTCTATTGAACTCTTTTGGTCAGTCTAATGATATTCCCATATATATGAGGCATAACAGTATCAATTCTATTTTATTTCAGGAAGTTTTCTAATGACCTCTTTCAGTCCACAGATACATATGAAATCATATTCCAACATGTCCCTGTGTAGCCATTTGCAAAGTCAAAACGTGGAAGCTCTGGCCCATGTGATTTGATTGAGTGTTGTCCCACACACCAAAGGTTGTGGATCTAATCCCTGGTCAGGCCACATACTAGTTCCTTGACTAAACTGTTGCTAGGAGACATCACAAGGATGGAAAATGTCTGGGTCTTCTTTATGGAAGAAGGGACTGAGATGGGGCCTGATGTGGGCCAGTCTGTAATCTGGCATTCATTCTCCAGTATGAGTAGTGCACTTTTCTACCTATACCCTACTCTCTTGGCAAGCAATACTTTTTATGACTCATTAGTCTGTACATTTTCCAGATGCTGGCTTTCATCTATTTATTTATTAACACCGTTGTTTGTTTAAAAAGGACTCCTTCAGTGGCCTTGTGAACCAAAATCCTACCTACCTATCAAAGCCAAATTCAATAGTAAGTTCTTCCATGAAATCTTAGCCGACCTTTTTAGCTGGAATATTTTCCGCTGCTAAATGCTCTGTGTTTTGTAACTAGGGCTGTGGTCCTGGTTAAGCGAGAGGCTAAAGTCTATTGATGAATAGCAGAAACAATCAAAGCAGGGAAATTTTTCGCCTAAAAATTCAAAATTAAGAACCTTGGCACTGAATCTGTTAGCTAGATCATTGCACCCAGGCTTGGGGAAGAGGGCTAAAACCAGGAGCACTAACACCCAGGACACCCCAAACCATAAGGATAGTTTATTTCTTTCTTACTCTCACTAATAAAGGGAAAATCGTGCCACTTTCCTAGGCCTGGTTCTCTAATTGAAGAGTTAGGGTTGCTCATGCACGTTATTTTCACTTGCACATGGGTGGAATGGGGTAGACAGGGGCTGTGAAATATAGTTCTCTTGTGGTGTATTTAATACTATTCTTGCATTAGTCATTACGGCAAATAAAATTTACTCTTACCTTTTGAGTTATCCACAAAGCACATGCTATATATGTAGGAGAAGCTCAATAAAATCTTTTAAAGAGATAAATGAGCAACTCTCAGTATAGAATTTATTATGTATCTAGGTGGGAGTATTTACACCTATTTAATTCCCCCATATTTCCTCTATTACTGTAATTTATATAAATTACTTCTCATGCTCTATTCAGATTTAACCCTCAGAAAACTATCACTCTAGTTCATCTTAACCATATTACTTCTGTCTTTGGGCAGTGTTTTAATACATTTTTGTGAGTAAATTTTAGTAGTATAGTTAAATATTTCTAAATTACACACTCTTCATCACATCAATCCTAAATATGAGTGACTTCCATTGTATCTCTGTAAACTAATAAGGACTGGTAATCATAACACATTTCACACCTTAAGGTAATAAAATCCCAAATAATAAAATCAGATACTATGGAAAATACAGTTAACCCCTCATGAAAAAAATAACATTAATATCTTAAATATCTTCACTTTCTTTATGTTTATGTTTGGTGAAATAAATAGAGCAAGGAATTGCTGTATTCCCAAACTGCATGCCTTTAAAGAGTAACATTTTACCATCTGATTGATTTTGTCCTAGTCAATTATGTTGAAATGGACATCCTTAGAAATAAAGAGTGATTGGGTTGTTTTAATCAGGACTTATACCAAATAAATTTTAAAAATTCAGAACAAGATGACAAAATTATATTATCAATGAGAAATGTAAAAACTTTAAGAAGTGAGAATTTTTTTGATAGTATGAGTATTTACAGCCTAAATTGAAATTAACAATTTCAATTCTTAATTTTTAATTCTTCAGGAAATATTCTGCAATTTTAAAAACGGTTTAATAACCTAGGTAGTGGCACATAGCAGAATTGCTGCATTTCTATTTTGACAATTACAGATTTTTAGAGGTTTCGTGTAAAGTGTTTTAATTTCAAACAATCTGCCTTAAAATGCTGCTGATTATGAAAATCAAATCTAGCCAAATACAGTTTTCTAATTCACATACTCATCTGAACTTGGAACAGTCCCCCCAAAAACAGAATTATCTTCTGGAGAGCAGGCCCCTTGTAGTACAGGCTAGGTGAGTGCCCCAGGCACTCATCTGCATTAGTATATCAGCTGACATTGTTGTGAGAGGCTATATTTGGCTTCAGTGAATATTTTTTGCAGACTGTTTGAATGTGTTTGCCCATTTCATGGTGGGTGATTTACCAGTGCACCCACCCACACTGGGAGCTGAATGTTTAGCAGTTTTGAACAAAAAAGATAGGACCACTGTGCCCCACCCTCCCTATTCACCAGATCTCACCCTAAGCAACTTTATTTTGTTTCTTCATATGAAAAAAGACATCTAAGGGAAATGTTTTCTCAACGTGGAAGAGGTGAAACAAAAAATGCAGAAACACTAAAAGACATCAAACTTGATGGGTACAAAATTGATGGGTACAAAAACTGTTTGGGACAGTGGAAAAAACAACTCGATAGATGGACTACCTCAAATGGAGAGTACTTTGATGTCTGAAGTTTAAACATAAGAATCAATATAAATTTTTAATAAATATATTCCATGTTTGGGATGACACCCTTTGTATTTAATTGAATTTCAGAAAAATTTAAAATGACATTTCTTATGTATTAGGTAGTCTGATAGGTAATTTACAAAAATGAATGTTATTTCATTTAATCTTTGCAGTAAGTCATTTTTAAAAACCCTCAATTTCAAAACAGTTTAATAACTTGCCCAAAGTCAAACAAGTTGTGACATAATTTGAAATATCTTCTAAAATTGTACAAGTTTTAAAGATAGATCATCCTACTTTATATATGTATTATACTCATATATAACACATACAAGGGACAATTTTATACATCCATCATCAAAGAAATTTCATATTTTAGAAGCACTGTTTTTAATTAGATTTGCATATTGAAATATGTTCTTCTAAAACCATACTGTTCTCCATGTCCAAGAGTCCTTTTACCTTTTTGCTCAATCCTTCATCCCTGCCCAACCACCTCCACCCAAATAACTGTCACCCAAATTGCTCTCCACCTGTAAGTCTGTCCCCATTTTCCTTGTTAGTTTAGTGTGTTCATTAGATTCCATATATGGATGAAATCATATGGTATTTGTCTTTCTCTGGCTGGCTTATTTCACTTAGAATAAAGTTCTCCAGGTCCATCCATACTGTCACAAAGTGTAAATTTTCCTTCTTTTTTATGGCCAAGTAGTATTTCATTGTGTAAACATCCCATAGTTGTTTTATTCAGTCATCTACTGATAAACACTTTGGCTGCTTCCATATCTTGGCAATTGTAGATAATGTTTCAATGAACATAGGAGTGCTTTTAAGTTCTTCTAAATTAGTGTTTTGGGTTTTTGTTTGTTTTTATTTTTTAATATATTTTCCCAGAAGTTAGATAGCTGGGTCAAAAGGCAGATCCATTTTATATTTTTTGAGGTATCTCCAAACTGTTTTCCATAATGGCTGCACCAATCTGTGTTCCCACCAACACTACAAAAAAATTCCCCTTTCTCAGTAACTCCTCCAGCACTTGTTTGTTGATTTATTGATGATAGCCATTCTGACAGGTGTAAAAAGATATCTTCTTATGGTTTTAATTTGAATTTCTCTTATGATTAGCAACACTGAGCATCTTTTTACATGTCTATGGACAATCTGTATGTCCTCTTTTCAGAAACATCTATTCAGGTCCTTTACTCATTTTTTGAGTTGTTTGTTTTTTGGTGTTGAATTATGTAAGATTTTTATAAATTTTGGATATTAAACCCTTATCAAATGGATCAGCAAATATATTCTCCCATTCTGTAGGTTGGCTTTTTATTTCGTTGAAGATTTCCTTTGCTGTGCAAAAACATTTTAGTTTGATGTAGTCCCATTTATTTTTTCTTTTGTTTCCCTTGACTGGGGAGATACAGCTGATAAAATATTGCTAAAAGCAATGTCTGAGATTTTGCTGTCTATATTTTCTCCTACAACTTTTATGGTTTTGGGTCTTTTAAGTTTTTTATCCATTTTGAATATATTCTTGTGTATAGTATAAGATGTTCGAGTTTTATTATTCAGGTATCTGTCTAATATTCCCAACACCATTTACTAATAAACTATCTTTAGTCCATTGCATGTACTTGCTTCTTCTGTCAGATATTAATTGGCTATAAAGGTGTGGGTTTATTTCTCAACCCTCTATTCTGTTCCATTGACCTATGTGTCTGTTTTTATGTTACTACCATGCTGTTTTGATTAATATGGCCTTATAGTATAGTTTGGTTATTAGGTAGTGTGATTCCTTCAGCCTTGCTCTTCTTTCTTAGGATCAGTGTTGCTATGTGGGGCCTTTAGAATACATTTTTGAAATATTTGTTCTAGTTCTGTGAAATATTTCCTTGGTATCTTGATAGGAATTGCATTGAATCTGCAGATTGTTTTGGGTAGTATGGACATTTTAATGATGTTAATTCTTCCTATCAATGAACATGGTATGTGCTTATGTATATCTTCTTCAACTCCATTCTTCAGTATTTTATAAGTTAACAAGTATAGGTCTTTTACATCTTTGGTTAGGTTTATTACTAGGTATTTAAGCATATTTGTAGTAAATGTGAATGGGATTGTTTTCTTACTTTCCCTTTCTGTTACTACGTCATTGTCATACAAAAATGCAACTGATTTCTTGCTATTAATTTTGCATTGTGCTACATTACTAAATTGATTTATCAATTTTACTAGTTTCTTGGTGGAATCTTTGGGATTTTTTGTGTACAGTATCATGTCATGAAAGTACTGTTATATTTTCTAATTTAGATGCCTTTTATTTCCTCTTCTTGTCTGATTACTTTGACGAAGACTTCCACTACTATGTTGAATAGGAGAGGTGAAAGCAAACATCCCTGTTTTGTTCCCAGTCTTAAGGGGAACTCATAGTTTTTGCCTGTTGAGCATGATTCTGGCAGTAAGTTTTTCATATTATGTTTAGGCATGTTCCTCTAATTCCAATTTACTGGGAGTTTTTATCATAAATGGGTTATTGGATATTATCAAATGCATGTTTCTGCATCTATTTATATTATCATGTGGTTCTTATCCTTTATTTTGTTGATGTGGTGAACCACATTTATTGATTTGTACCAACCTTGTATTCCCAGGATAAAGTCATACTTGATCATGGGGTCTGATCTTTTTGATGCACTGCTATATTTGGTTTGCTAATATTTTGTTCAGAATGGTTTGTCCATGTTCACCAGGGATATTAGCCTATAATATTTTTTTCTAGTGTCTTTATCTTGTTTTGGAATTAGGAAGGTGATGGCCTCTAAAATGAGTTTGGGAGCCTTCCCTATTCTTGAATTTTATGAAATAGTTTGAGAAGCAGAAGTGTTAGTTCTTCTTGGAATATTCAGTAAAATTCACCTGTGAAGTGGTTTTGTCCAGGACTTTTGTTTGTTGGAAATTTTTTATTATTGTTTCAATTTCACTAGGTATAATCTATTTATTCAGGTTCTCTGATTTCCAGACTTAGTCATAGAAGACTTTGTTTCTAGTAACTTTTCCATTTCACCTAGATTGTCCGGTTCTTTGGCATATAAGTGTTCATAATATTTTCTTACAGTCCTTTGTATTTTTTTTTAGTATCAGTTGTTATTTATCCTCTTCCATTTCTGATTTTATGAGTCTGATCAAAGTTTTGTCAATCTAGTTCATCTTTTCAAAGAACCAGCTCTTGGATTCATTGATCTTTTGTATCACATTTTTAGTCTCTATTCCACTTATTTCTACACTGTTCTTTATTATTTCCTTCTATCTATTCACATTGGCTTTGTTTGGTGTTTTTCTTCAAGTTCCTTTAAGTGTGAAGTTAGATTGAGCTTTTCTTGTTTGTTTGTTTTTGTTTGTTTTGTTTGTTTGTTTGTTTGTTTTTGTCTGTTTATTTTTTGAGATAGGCTGGTAATGCTATGAATTTTCCTCTTAGGATTGCTTTCCAAGTGTCCATAGATTTTGCATTGTTGTGTTCTCATTTACATTTGTTTAAAGGTATCTTTTAATTCCTTCCTTCATCTCACTGTTGACTCATTGTTTAGTAACATGTTATTTAGTTTCCATGCCTTTGTATGTTTTTCAGTGCTCTTCTTGTTCTTGATTTCTAGTTTTATGGCATTGATATCAGAGAAGATGGTTGATACAATTTCAATCTTAAGTTTATTGAGACTTGTTTTGTGTCCTAACATGAGGTCTATCCTAGAAAATGTTCCATGTGCACTTGAAAAGTATGTATAGTTTGCTGCTTTGGGGTAAAATGCTCTAAAGATATCAATCACATTTATTTGATCTAGTCTGTCATTTAACCATCTCCCTGTTGATTTTCTGTCTAGAAGGTCTGTCCATTGAAGTCAATGGGGTGTTAAAATCCCTGACTATGAGTATATTTCAATCCATCTATCCCTTTATGTCCATCAAGATGTGCTTCACATATTTAGGTGGTCCTATGTTGGGTGCATAAATGTTTACCAGGGTTATATCCTCTTGTTGAGTTATTCCCTTTAACATTATGTAGTTTCCTTTTTTGTCTCTTACTATAGCCTTAGTTTTAAAGTCTACCCTAGCTTTTTTTGCTTTTCCATTTGCATAAAATATCTTTCATCCCTCTACTTTAGTCTGTGCATTTTTCAATATGAGATTAGTCCCTTGGAAGCAATTTATATATATATATATATATATATATATATATATATATATATATATATATATATATAGTTTTTTTCTTATCCATTCAGCTACCCTCTGTTGTTTGGTTGGAGCATTTAAACCATTTACATTTAAGGTAATTTTGATAGATGCCTTTAGTACCATTTTATTGTTAGACTATTTTCCTTCAACTTTTTTTCCTCTCTCCCTCTTTCTTCTTCTTCTTGCAAGTCCTTTAATGTTTGCTGCAGTACCGGTTTGGTATTAACAAACTCCTTTAGCTTTTTCTTGTCTGGTAAGCCCCTTATTTTTCCTTGGATTTTAAATGATGGGTAAAAGAAAGAAGGAACTCATACCCTTTGCAACAACATGGATGGAACTGGAGAGTATTATGCTTTCTGAAATAAGCCAGTCAGCGAAGGACAAATATCATATGATCTCACCCATTATGGGACAATAATGAACAAAACTAACAACAAACAAAACAGAACCAAATATATGAATACAGTGAATAGGCCTTCAGTGGTCAGGGGGAAAGGAGTTGGGGGGAGGGGGTAGACAGAGGAAGGGAAGGGGAGCAGCTTAGACAAGAACCTAGTATAAAGGAACCATGGACATGGACAACAGGTGGGATTGATTGACTTTGGGGGGGATGGGTGGGGGGGGAGAGGGACAGAGGGGAGCAAAAAGGTGATGGATGTAATACAACAACAATAAAAATTTAAAAAAAATAAAAATTAAATTAAAAAAATTAATGATGGGTAAAATAGACTTGGTTGTAGGTCTTTGCCTTTCATCACCTTGAATATTTCATGCTACTTCCTTCTAGCTTGAAGTGTTTCTGTGAGAAATCAGATGACTAATTGATGCTCTCTTGTATGTAACCATCTTCTTTTCCCTTGAGCCTTTTAAGATTTTTCTTCTTACGTTTAAGTCTTGTCATTTTAATTATGATGTGTCTCAGTGTAGGCCTCTTTGGGTCCAACTTGCTTGGGACTCTCTTAGCTGTGATTAATTTTTCCTTCACCAGATAGGAAAGTTTTCAGTCATTATTTCTTCAAATAGGTTCTCTATACCTTGCTTGTTCTCTCCTCTTTCTGATAGTCCCATAATGTGGATGTTATGTTTCATGTTGCCCAAAACATGTCTTAAGCTCTCCTGATGTTTTTAATTCTTTTCCCTTTATGCTGCTCTGCCAAAGTGTTTTTTCTATCTTGTCTGCCAAATCACTGATATGATCCTCTGCTTCATCTAATCTAGTTTTTATTCCTTCCAGTGTATTATTTATTTCATATATTGCATTAATTTTTTTCTGACTGGTTATTTTATTGGTTTCTACATCTTTTATCATGCTGATGAGTATCTTTATAATCATTACTCTAAACTATCTGATATATTGCTTGCCTCCATTTCTTTTAGTTATTCTTCTGGAGGGTTCTCTTGTTCTTTCATTTTGGGTCTGTTTTTTTTCTTCCTATTTTGGCTGCTTCTTTGTTGTTGCCATCTTAGTTGTTAAACTAATCAATGATATAGCCTCAAGCTGTAATTATCCACCTAGTTTAAGGACCACAGGGTGGGGCAGAGTAATTCCTGTGAGGGGGGCACTATTGCTTCCTCTCAAGCTGGTGCCACTTGGAGAGGAGCACTCTGCCTGAGAAAGATGATTTCTGCAGTATGGGAAATGACTCAGCATAGGGATCTTATCTGGTGTTTCTCCTGTTCTCTCCCCAAACCCATCAACCCCAGATTCTCCTCAAGTGTCTCTAGGCCACCCTGCCCTCCATTTGCCAGAGCCCTGGGTAAATGGCTGCAAACAAAATTTTGTGCATTGGCCTTTTAAGACAGTATCTGCATTCATAGCATTCTCTCCTTGAAGATAGAAACCCTGCAGCTTTCCACAGCTTAATGTTATCTGGGTTTCTTTTAAACTCTCCAGCTGTAGGCTGGGGAGCCCATCTTGAAATTTAGATCCTATATTTGGAAATATCCCTCTGAAGCTTATTCTGCCACCTGTGGGAGCCCAGCCTGCCTTCTCATGCCTCCTGCACACTCCACACCAGTCTCATTGTGGTGAAGTAGTTTCTCCTATCTATCCTTGGTTATAAGGCTTCTCTCCAGCTTGTGTTCAGCTGCTTATTCAGGATGATTTCTCTGTAATTGATTGCAAATTTGTATTGGTTCTGAGAGGACATTAGTGTAACTTCCACTTACTCCCATGCTGCCTTGGATATAGTCAAAATAATTTTAGAGAATTTATTAATTCAGTTATTCTTAAGATATTAATTGCATGGCTAACTCAGCTTTTCAATCAATAGAAGAAAATAGGCTACCTTTGTCTTTCACCAAATTGGAAGCATTTGCTTAAAGGAACATTTGTTGGAGAGTTGACTATCACCATCAAACATCTCTGTCTTGCAGTTACCTGGCTTTACTGCAGTCACAAGGATAAAAACAGCAGCTGTGGGGCCAAGTATCCTCTTTCTCCTATCAAAGTTTCTGCATCTGATATTTAACCTACTGAGAGGCTTAATGTCTACTGGTTCAAAAATTTCTATACAATAGTTTTCTAGAAATACTTTAAACACTTAAGCATGAAGATGTCATTTAGTTTTACAACTTTTATAAAATAAATAAAAATTACATTGATTGCTCCTTTATATCCCTATTTAGTGAAATATGTGAATTTTTTGATACTTAAAGTCACCAACATAATTAGATTTTGTAGGGAGCAGTAACATACTTATGTATTGAGTGATATTGAAGGTCTTATCCTCACTTTAGTGGAACCTGGACAATTATGCTTGCTTTTGTTAGTTACTTCTTTTATATTTTAATTTTTGTACAGTTCAATGGCTGTTTCTTTTGGCTGTGATTATGCTTATTTGCTGGTATAGTTTATTTTTATATGTCCAACTGGTTCTTTGGAATTCACAGTATGCAAAAACATTTCATCTAGTTTTTAAATTGAAAATCAAGCATATTAACTAGCTTTGTGCAAGGCTTAAACATATCTTAAATAAAACCATTTTCATAGTCAATTTATCTATACATTCAATCATTCATTCACAATTATTTAATAAGCAATCACTATGTGCCAAAACAGTCCCAAGCACTGTTGAATCAGCAGTAAATAAAACAAGTAATGGAACCTCAAACCTGGAGACAACCAGAAGTTACAGAAAATCATGCTGAATGGAAGTCCAACAAACAAAGATATAAAGAAGACATACTCATCCAGAAAGGTAGGAAGGGCAGAGGCAGGACAGAGAGGACATAGTTTAGTGGCACAGCAATGGCAGCAAGACAGCGGCTCTGACCTGCCAACAAAAAAGTGCAATCACACATTAAAAAAAGTACAGACACCTGGGGAGCACTCCCAGTACCAGACAAGACAGTATATATCATGGTTTCAGTGCTAGGGGGAAAACAAAGCCACATTGCTTCTGACTGAAAATCAGTGGGAGCTGGAGTGGCAGAAGAAACTGCTAGTTTTTCAGCAGAATCTGTTTGTTTAGAGGCCCCATGGTCTTAGAACATCTTCAGACCCACCCACTCTGGGAACCACAGCCAGAGCAATAGCTAGAGGGACACCAGTCCCCTTGGGGAAGTGGGAGAAGTGCCTGGGAAAGGAGCAAGTTCTGAGCAAGTGGTATTATTCTATCTCTGTCCCTTCCTCCACATACAGGGCTACAACATGGTGAAATGGATTACCCCTGACTGATGAATACCTAAGACTCTGTCCCTTATAGTGTAACAGATGCAACAGCTCTACCTAAGACACAGATGTGAACACAATACCTTGTAAAGTTGAGACAGAGAAGTATGGCCCAAAAGTCAGAACAGATCAAGGTTCTAGTAGAAGAACTAAACAAATAGGAGATAGCCAACCTAATAGACATTGAGTTCAAAATGCTGGTAATAAAGATGCTCACAGACTTCACAGATATGCTTGAGTACAGCAGAGAGGAAGATAGAAGGTTATGCTAAGTGAAACAAAAGAAAATCTACAAGGTCAATGATAAAAGGGAAGAAAACTGGAGTTCAAATCAATGGTTTTGGAACATGAGGAAGAAATAAACAGCCAACCAATACAAAATGAGGAAACAAGAACTGAAACAAATGAGGAGAGGCTTAGGGACCACTGGGACAACTTTAAATGTGCCAACATCCAAAACATAGAGGTGCCAGAAGGATAAGAAGAAGAGCAAGAAATTGAAAATTTATCTGAAAAAATAATGAAGAAAAACTCCCAAAATTTGGCAAAGGAAATAAGACATACAAGTCCAGGAAGCACAGAGAGTCCCAAACAAGCTAGACCCAAGGAAAACCACACCAAGACACATCATAATTAAAATGCCAAGGTTAAAGATAAAGAGAGAATCTTAAAAGCAGCAAGAGAAAAAGAGTTACCCACAAAGAGGTTCTTATTAGACTATCAGCTGATTTTTCAAAACAAAAACTTTGTTGGCAAGAAGTATTTAAAGTGATGGGAAAAAAGGGCCTACAATGAAAACTACTCTATCCAGCAAAGCTATCGTTTAGAATGGAAGGGCAGATAAAGTGCTTCCCAGACAAAGTAAAGCTAAAAGAAAGAGTTCATCCTCACCAAGCCATTACCATATGAAAGGTTAAAGGGACTTGTTTAAGAAAAAGAATACCAAAACCATGAAGATTAAAATGATAACAAACTCACACCTATCAATAACAGAACCTAATAAAAGAAATAAAAACAAAAACAAACTAAACAACCAGAATAGGATCAGAATCATAGGTATGGGGATCATTTGGAGGGTTATCAGCTGGGAGGAAGAAAGTGGAGAAATGGGGAAATGGTACAGGGATTAGGAAATATTATTGGTGGGTACAAAATAGACAGGGGGAAGTTAAGAATAATATAGGAAAGGGTAAAGTCAGGGAATTTATATGCATAATCCATGGACATGAACTAAGGGAGGTAGAATTGCTGGAGGGAAGGGGGGATCCTGGTGGAGGGGAGCAAAGGGAAAAGAAATTGGAACAACTGTATAGCATAATTAATAAATTATACTTAAAAGAAAAACAATTATCCAGACCCTTAAAATCATACATTGTATTGGGAAAAACAGGTAAATGAAATATGAAGGAGCAAAATATATAATGTTTAATGATGGTAAATATTAAAGAGAAAAATCACATAAGAAAGAATAGGGAACATTGCAGGTGGGGTTGCAATTTTAGTTGGAGTGTTCAGAGAAGGCCAGTCAGAAAGGAAATATCTGAGAAAAGAGCTGAATAAAGGTATGACCACAGGACCATGTTTGTGGTCAGATCCATTATTCAGCTTTTCCCAGATCTGCTTTGTATTTGAGAAATTCTGATGTAGGCCACTGGTATTGAGCTGGATTTGGTTAACAGGGGAAAATAACAAGCGGAAATGAAAGAAAAAGATAAGTTTTTTTTTTTCCTTCTATTTTAGTCAGTGTCCTCACAGCTACCTTGTTTCTGCAGTTCCTTCTCCTACTAGGGGAAATCCTCTGTGGTTCAGATATTTCTGGTTGACTTCATACTTAAATTCTGATAACATTGCCTCTTTCCTCTGCATCTCTTCCTCAGGACTAGAGGATGTTCTTTTGCTACTCCATGTATTTTTAGCAATACTGTCACTTGTATGACCAATTCCATATGATGAATGCCTTCCAAAACATTTTTTTCTTCAAAATATGTCAGATGCTATTTTAAGAAATTAAGAAAGTTGGAGAATCAATATTTGGACCCAGATACTACAAAAAGTGAGAGAGCAAGACTTCTGGCCATCTAGGTAAACCTCATCCTGGATGGTCCAGGAGTGCTTGTGGCACAGCACACAGTGTGGCTTACACTGAAAAGAAGGAGATAAATCCCGAGATGGGAAGAATGAGTCAGAGATATAGGCAATCCAGGATGAAGCATAGCTTCCAGAGCCCAGGAAGCTATCTTTCTGATTTTGGCTTTTACACTAAAAGAGATGGGAAGTTATCAAAGTTTTTAAGTTGGGAGTGAGATGGTCTAATTTTTGTTTTAACATAACAAGAAGTAGGAAGACGTATTAAGAAGGCATTGAAATATGTTGGTGACAAACAACTGTGGTGGGAAAACAGTAGTGGCAGTGGTGACCAGTGGCTAGACAGGTGGGTTTTGATGGCTAAGCCAATAGGATTTGAAGATGAATTGCCAGTGGTAAAGGAAAAAAGGACCCTTTGAGTTTCAGAAGTGAGTATATACATTTAAGATGAAATGTTAGGTATAAGAAAATATATTACATGAGTATAAACTCAAGTGGAAAGGCCTAACTTATACAAATGCATTTGGAAATATCTATCTATCTATGTAGATAGGGAGTGAGATGGTCTAATTTTTGTTTTAACATAACAAGAAGTAGGAAGACGTATTCAGAAGGCATTGAAATATGTTGGTGACAAACAACTGTGGTGGGAAAACAGTAGTGGCAGTGGTGACCAGTGGCTAGATTACGTCTTTACACCTCATGGCTTCCATGATTCATACCAAAACACACACACACACACACACACATACACAATCTCAGAGAAACAAGAAAAATAGAGAGTGCTAGAAAAACTTATGTTCAGTACAGTTTTCAAAGACAACTTTAAGAGTCTCTTAAGAAAATATTCTTTTCATTCATTTTATTAATTGCCTACATATTATTGAACATGAACTTATTGCTTCTCCTTCAAAATTATGTAAGAGTAAAAATAATGACAGCATTAGACATCACTTTCATTTTATACAGTTTTTTTGCAGTCCTTTGCACTTTATTCCAAACCTCATAAAGAGTGAGAACTGATATAACAATTTATCTGCAGTGTATTGATCAATATACTACAATAAAGGTTGGCATCAATGACATTTAGATGATTTGACATTGACTAAAGAACTACACAAGAAAAGATTATTTAGTTTTTAACTTAACACTACAGATGTAGATAGATAGAGATATATAGATACAGATATAGATAAATAGATATGCTATATATATAGTATTGTTAAAGCCCTGAGACAGAATATCACCAATAGTATTCCCAGCTTATTTATAGTGTTTTTGGGGGGTAGCTGTGCTTCTCCATAAATAATTATGTAACCTATAGATTAATGATATAGAAAATGTATAGATTCTTTTTAAAGAAAACTGAAGAACCTTATTTTTTTTTCAAAGATTTTATTCATTATTTTCAGAGAGAAGGGCAGGGAGGGAAGAAGAAAGGCAAAGAAACATCAAAGTATGGTTGTGTTTCACCTGCCTCCAGCTATGGACCTGGCTGCAGACCTGGCTTGCAACCTGGGTATGTGCCCTGGCTGGGGAATCAAACCAGCAACCTTTGGAGAACCTTATATTTTAAATGTTCTTGCTAAATTACTCACAATGAGATGTCATACATTTATCCTAAATATTTTTATCATGTTTTTTAAACAATTGTTTGTATTATTTAAGTCTCTTGTTACCATTCCAGCCACATGAAGCAGGGACTTTTGAAAATACTATTGTGGCTGACAAAACCAAACCCTGGGACCAATATGATCAGGCTCAAACACTGCCAGGGCTCATCTGTGTCTTTTGCCTCAGAGTCTTCCCACATGTCTGCTGCGTTTTCCCCTTTCACTGCAGGCCAGCTTTTCTCCACACACAGAAAGTCCATTCATCAACAATTATGTCTTTACACCTCATGGCTTCCATGATTTATACCAAAACACACACACACACACACACACACACACACACACACACGTACACAATCTCAGAGAAACAAGAAAAATAGAGAGTGCTAGAAAAACTTATGTTCAGTACAGTTTTCAAAGCCAACTTTAAGAGTCTCTTAAGAAAATATTTTTTTCATTCATTTTATTAATTGCCTACATATATATTGAGCATGAACTTATTGCTTCTCCTTCAAAGTTATGTAAGAGTAAAAATAATGACAGCATTAGACATCACTTTCATTTTATATAGTTTTTTTTTTGCAGTTCTTTGCACTTTATTCCAAACCTCATAAAGAGTGAGAACTGATATAACAATTTATCTGCAGTGTATTGATCAATGTACTACAATAAAGGTTGGCATCAATGACATTTAGATGATTTGACATTGACTAAAGAACTACACAAGAAAAGATTATTTAGTTTTTAACCTAACACTACAGGCCACATTTTAGAATTAGATATCTACTGTTAAAAAGAATGACCTTGAAAATATGCAACATGCTGAATTTATCAGATTATGAGGTGATGATAAGTTATTAAATAGCATGTGAAATCGATCTAAAAATAGAAAAGAGATATGTTTCTGTCATTTATTTATTTAACTATCATTTATGGAGCTATCCTTTCTTTTCAAATGATAGCAGTATTCTGGGTCTAAAGAAAGAAAAACTAAACTAAAAAGATAGGTTTGTATAAATGCAAATATTACAAAAAGAGAAACACTTGGAGTTTATTCATTAGGATTTCAATCAATATCCAGAATTATTTCCACCACAGCTACCACAGTCTAACCCCCATCATCTCTACTGGTGAATCGCATAGTGCAGAAACAGCCTTGACTTCAATATAAAAAATAATGATAAACCTGGTGGCAGAGTGGATAAGGTGCCAGCCTGTGAACTCAAAGGTCGCTGGTTTGATTCCCCAGACAGGGCACATAACCAGGTTGCAAGCCTCTGTAGCTAGAGGTGGGTGAAAGGCAAACATACATTGATGTTTATCTCCCTTTCTTCCTCCTTCCCTGCCCTTCTCTCTGGAAATAATAAATAAAATCTTTTTAAAAATTTCACCCTAATCTTCTGTACCATTTCCCATAGACCCTCCGCAGCAACAATTTACTCCCAGTGATGGATATTTGCACTTCCTATGTTTGAAGTTTCTTTGATAAATTACCATATTATTTCATACGGATTCAACCACAACAAAACCTTATCACTTAAACCTAAGATACATTTCTTTTTTGTTCTGCAGCTAACATAAGAATTTGAACATTTAATTGCATGTGTTTGCATTAACCTAGCAATGATATTCAGAGGATTGACTGATTTTACTGAGATCATTTTTCCTGGCTCTCAGACAAATGTTAAAATAAAGCCCCATAAATAGTGGTAGTGAAGCATAACAGGGCAGTAAAAACACCTTCTCTATTATTAACCTAATGTTAGTCAAATCTTTGCTGCTATTGCTTATAGGAACTAAACCCCAAATACTTAAAAATTTCCAAGTTTGTTAATAAATATAACTCAAGTTCCATTATCTCTAGTATACAGATTACAAGACAGTTGTATTGGCATTGGATATGAATTTATTTCAGGTGAGTGTAGGCAAGGTGTGGACAAGAATCTTACAAAAATTCACACTGTCAGGGGACTGATTAGTCTTACAAGATGGGAAAAGATTTTTACTATTCCATGGAATACTTGCTGGAGATCTACCAAGAAGAGTGAGGATGTCTTATTATTCAATATGCCACTACAGTAGTCCCCATTAGCTGTGCTTTTGCTTTCTGCAATTTCAGTTACCCATAGTCAAGTGCAGTCCAAAACATATAAACTGGAAAATTCACCAACAAACAATTCATAAGTTTTAAATTATGCATCATTATGAGTAGCATGATGAAATCTCACACCTTTCCCCTCGTTCCTGTCTGAATGTGACTCATTTGTTTGTCCAGCCTATCCACATTATAGATGCTACCCATCCATTAGTCACTTAGTAGCTGGCTTAGTTACCAGGTCAACTGCTCTTATACTGTATTGCACATGTTCAAGTAACCCTTATTTTACTTAGTAGTGCCACAAAGTGGCATAAGAATACTGATCTTGACAATTCAAATATGCCAAAGGAAAGCCATAAAGTATATATGAGGACAAAATCACTATTCTTGGTTTCAAGCATTCACTGAGGTGTTAAAACATATTTCTCATGAATAATGATAAGGGGTATAGGAACATACAAAAAAAAATCAGCAGGTACCAACAACTTAGGCAGACCCAAAACAATTTTAATATTAAAAATTACATCCAGAAATAAGACCTGCATAAATATAGTCAATTAATATTGGACAAGAAACAAAAGATAATACAGTGGGAAAAAAGTCTTTTCAATAAGTGGTGATGGAATGACTAGGCATTTACATGTTAAAAACATGAATTTAGACACAGACCATATAACCCATAATAAAAATAAACTCAAAATTAATTATAGACTGAAATGTCAAGTAAAAAACTAAGGCTTTTAGAAGATAATATATATGAAAACCTAGATGACATTAAGCATTATAATGAGTTTTAGGTAGATCACCAAAGTCACAATTGATGAAAGAAATACTTGATAAGCTGGACTTCATTATTCTGCTAGGGGAAAGACAATGTTAAGATAATGAGAAAATAAATACAGACTAGGAGAAAATATTTGCAAAATACAAATCTGATAAAGGGCTGTTCTTCAATATGTTCAAAGAACTTTTAAAAGTTCATAAAGAAAACAACTTAATTAGCCCTGGCTGATGGCACAGAGGATAAGGCAACAGCCTGCAAACCCAAAGGTTGCTGGTTCGATTCCCCATCCAGGGCACATAACCAGTTTGCAAGCCAGGTCTCCAACCAAGCCTGTAGCTGGAGACAGGAAAATACAGCCATACGTTGATGTCTCTCTCCCTCTCTGCCTCTCTCCCTACCCCTCTCTCTAAAAATAATAAATAAAGTCTAAAAAAAAAAAAAAAAAAAAAAAAAAAAAAAAAAAAACAAAAAAAAAAAAAAAAAAAAAAAAAAAAAAAAAAAAAAAAAAAAAAAAAAAAAAAAAAAAAAAAAAAAAAAAAAAAAAAAAAAAAAAAACCGAAAAAAAACCCCAACTTGATTAACAAAGGGACTGAGACCTGAATAGACACCTCACTCAAGAAGATAACCATAGGAAAAGATGTGTCACATCGTATACCATCAAGGAAAAGTAAATTAGAACTATATAGCAAAACATAAGCCAAAATATAGAACACCAAATACTGGTTAGGATGTGGGCAACAGGAACTCTCACACATTGCCAGTAGGAATGTAAACTGATGTAGACACTTTGGAAGAAGGTTTCATAAAAACCAAGCATACCATTACCCTATGATCCAGCAATCATGCTCTTCAGTATTTACATAAACTATTTAAAACCCATGTGCACTCAAAAACCTGCAAATGGATGTTTTACAGCAGCTTTATTTACAAACCCAAAACTTGAAAACCACCAGGAGTATTTGAGATCTTGCTCCTCAGCATATCATCAGTTTTGGCTCAAATAAACATAAAAATTAAAAAATAAAACCCTACCAAGATGTCCTTGGTAGATTCATCAATGTCAATGTAGATTCATCAACTAAAATTAAAAAGGCTCTGTGTAGGGGGTAGATTATGAGGTATATAGAAACTCTTTTTTTTTTAATTTACTGTGAACCTAAAACTGATCTTTTTAAAAAAGTTTGTTAAGGGTAAAAGAAATGAAAACACTTAAGATAATAAAATGAAAACAAGCAAAAAGGTCTCTGTAAATAAACAAATTATCTAAATTTTTAAAAAATTCAATAGATGACCTAAAAATAATAGTTATCATTGACAGCTATATATTTGCTTTGGAAGATAAAGTAAAAGTAGCATGTAATAATGCAGAGCAAAAATATAAAGAAATAACATTATACATGAAAACAATACCTGAACAAGAAGAAACAATTTTTTAAAGTATTTTAGTTATTATTTTTAGAGAGAGAGGAAGAAAGAGAGGCAAAGAGGGAGAAAGACATCAATGATGGTTGCCTTTCACCTGCCTCCAGCTACAGACCTGGTTGGAGACCTTGTTTGCAACCTGGTTATATGCCCTGGCTGGGTCTCGAACCAGTGATCTTTGGGTTTCAAGACTGATGCCTTATCTACTGTGCCACCAGCCAGGGCTTAGAAGAAACATTTTTATGGTAAGAATAATATATCTTGATATAACAAGAAGTCATAAAATACATTTTGTTTTTATTTGTAATAGAAAAACTTTCTTAAGCAAGATAGACTGTACATTGGTTCTATGGAATGTATTAATAGAACCCCATAAAGTATACTGTTTTATTAGTAACAAAAGATCAACATAAAAGATGAAGGTCAAATTGAGGAAATATTCACAATGTATATGAATGAAAATAATAAACACAAAAAATTTTAAATTACAACCAAATAAAAAATGACTTAATAGAAAGATGAGGCAACTGTTTAAATAGACAGTTTATCCAACTATTACTCAAGAAAATGTAAATTCAAACATGATTGAAATACTGTTCATTAGTTCCCATCACAGTGGGAAATATGAAATGCTTTATTTACATCCAAAAAAGACAAGGATTAAGGAAATAAGTGTTGTCATATATTGCTCATTGAAATATAGTTTTTCCTCTGGGGAAAAATAATCTGAAAGAAGCAATCCCACCCATTTATTTTCTGTATTCCTCTTTACTGAGTATTTGCCTATTATCTGGAACTTCCAATTTTACTTAGTTTTTTTGGATCTGTTCTTTCAACGTTGCAGACAACAGGGGAACAATCTTACTACAGAAACAGGTGATACCACCAGTGCGTTCAGCTGGGTGGTTTTCTATAGCAGGATTCAGATGCTCAGGGTAGGCACAGAGAGGCCAGAGTTCACTTGAATATTGTATTTGGTTTAGTTTGATTTTTCCAAGCAGAAATGAAAGAAAGAAAAATAGAAAAATGTTAATAATAATGATCTAACTAATTAAAAGACAAGATATATCATGTTAATTGGAAACAGGACTAAAAAAATTGTTCATTAATTGGGAGAGAGTAATTGGGTCTGTGGGGTAGAAGTCTTCTTGAAGTCAAAGTACAATAGTAGTGGGAAATGTTGGCCAGGTAAATGTAATAATGAGATCATCATCAGAGGAAGAAAGTTCTGCAATTAATTATTCCATGGATTGAAGTTTTCAATAATGAAAATGTCTGGGATTGTCAATGACAAGCTCTAAACTGGTCATGTGCCATGTTGGTGTCTCCATCTCACCAGAATGGGACTAAGAGAACAAAATTTCTTCTCTTTTTCTTGTGCAGTTTTATAATGAAATTTATATGAATGAAGAAAAATGAACAAAAGACAGTCCTGGAATGTGACCCTGGGAGTGGGTGGTTGAGGCGGTGTAGTCAAAATGGCCATTGGAAGAGAGGTGGTCAAGGACCAAAAATACCAGATTATTGTAAGGATGACAAGAAGAGACATCAAAGCCCCTCGGAATCACTGTGGAAATTACAGTGCCCTAGAAGGTTGTGAAACAAAAGCCAAACTCATCAAGAAATGCAGGAGACCATCCAAAGGTAATTAGGTATCAGTAATTAGTAGGAGATGAAAAGCCAAACATTGTAAACCTTAAAAATCTGAGGTTGTTTTTTTTTTTCCCCCCCCCCCGATGAAGGAATCTAACACACATTTGAGAACACATCAGTGCATCACAGAAAATGAGATCACAGGGTTTAAATAGTTTTACAAACAAAAATGGATGAGCTTGGAGATTGAAATATAATTATCACAGAGTAAAATTAAATGGTGACCTGGTCAACACTTGTTGAGTCTCAACTGACTTTTTGACCAGACAGTCTCATTAAAATAATAAAAGTTGCTGTGCAGAAAGTTGGAAAACAAGGAGATCTGTAGGTCCTTTATTGCCCTTTCTAGAAGGTGCAGTATTTCTAGAGAATTGGTTCAATTAAAATATCCAGAGTTTGGCCCTGACTGGTGGCACAGTAGTAGTTAAGGTGCCAGCCTTTGAACCCAAAAGGTCACTGGTTCGACTCCCAGCCAGGGCACATAACTAGGTTGCAAGCCAGGTCTCCAGCCAGGTCTGTAGCTGGAGGCAGGTGAAAGGCAGCCATACATTGATGTCTCTCTCCCTGTCTGCCTCTCTCTCTTCTTTTCTTTCTGGGAATGGTGAATGAAATCTTTAGGGAAAAAGAAATCTCCAGATTTAAATTTGGGTATGGCCCTGGCTGGTAGCGCAGTGGATAAGGTGCCGGCCTGTGAACCCAAAGGTCGCAGGTTCAATTCCCTAGCCAGGACACATAACAGGGTTGCAAACCAGGTCTCCAGTCAGGTCTGTAGCTGGAGGCAGGTGAAAGGCAGCCATACATTGATGTCTCTCTCCCTCTCTGCCTCTTTCCTTTCCCCTCTTTCTAAAAATAATGAAATAAAATCTTTAAATAAATAAATAAATAAATAAATAAATAAATTTGGGTATGACCATGGTGAGCATCCAGGGATGTTTCTGGACAATGCTATGTTATTATTGCTCAGGCATAAAGCAATCACATCAAGGCTCCTTTAGACAAATGATTATGTTCTTCATTATAGATATCATCATGGTAATAGACAACAAACACTGCTAATAATGTCATTTCCTTGTACAATAGTTAACTTCTTTATGGAAATAAAACAAGCAAAAATTTAAAAGAATATTTAGACTTTATGTAGTTTAACTCTTATAATAAAGATACTTTTTCCTAACATGACTGTATTTTCATGAGACTATCAGGTTTTGTTGTTGTTGTTCACCATTATATTCTGATGCCTATCAAAGTCATGGCACATAGGCACTTAGTAAAGAATTATTTGTTGTATGACTGGATTTCGAAGTGATGTTGCTTGCTTTACTTTAGTTGGATGCACAACTGGATACTACCATAATCTACTTCTTAGATAGTATATTTACACATACTTCTCTCACTTTAACTCCTGACACTCTTCATGGGCACAGTTAAGGGCACATTTTTAATCTTTGCCAAGAATCCTCAGGTAAGCAGATCTCACTTTCCAACCTGGTCTGCTCACTTCCACTGTTGGAGAAGAGGGATAGGTAATCGTGCAAATGGAAAGTGCACTCTCCATTGAGCCAGCCATCTCCATTATCATTTGTATGAAGACTAGATCTACTGTCCTTCCCCATCTTCAAAATATTGCCAATATCGTATATTACACTAGCATTTTGATCAAGTGGATAACTGATGTCAATTTCTAAACTTACCTCACATGCTTTCCATACTTGAGATGTCAGTATGCTGAATCATGTCCTTTGTTTTACATAAAATAAGCAAATTTATATTCTGTGATCATTTATTCCTGACTCGTTCCCATTTGTATTTTAACACTGGTGTTGAAAGCCAAAGGTAGGATGTGCCCAAATTCATAATCCCCTAGGGATCTTTTTCCCTTGACTGTACTCTGGTAAAGTAACATTATGCTATTCAATCTATTTTCTTTTCTCTAAAAATTTTTATATCTGTGTATAATAGTAATATAAAGTTCCTTCAATGGATTCTGTCCTGAATAAGTTATTGAAAACTGCTTGATTTTTGTACTACCATCAGAACCCTTACTAAGGAAAAAAAATAGTACCACATCACCAGGACTTTGTTCTCTATTCCTATGTAAAAAGGTTGAAGAAGAGTCATGTTTAACATGCGAAAGTACCATGTGCTTTCACTTATATGCAGAATCTAGTGAACTAACTAACAAGCAAAATACAGACACATAGATGGAGAGCAGGATGACAGCTAAGAGAGGGGAGACATTAGGGGTTTGGAGAGACTGAGCCAAAGGAAAAAGAACTCATGGATACAGACAACAAGGGGGGGTGGGGCGGGCAGGGAGTATAAGGGGACTAAATGGTAATATAAAAATGCAATAAAATTACAATTAAAAAATAAAATACAAAGTTTTTGGGTGAATTACAAATACATGTGATTTTAAAACTCCCAGTGGTTGGTACTGAAAAGAAGTTATTAATAATTAATCTCTAAAAATGATTTTTGATGAATATACTTCATTCACTAAAATATTGGAAGCTCCAACAAATATCAAGAAATGAGTCTGAAAAACTGGATGAACAATTGAAAATTTTGCATATCTCTATAATTTTAATAACATGTTGGAGAGAAGATAGGATCAAAAAGTGAAATAGAATTTGGTGCTTTAAATGCAAAATTAATACCATTAATGGCAATAACCAAATGCATAATGACTTAAATGCATGCATAAATGAGCATAAGCCCTTTAAACCTATCACCTATCTCTTCCAGTCAATTCTTTATATTCCTCAAAATATTTTTATTAAGACATTCAACATTAAATAAGAGTGAAAAGAAAATATGAATAAATATATATTTGTGTTTGAATTGGTTTCATTATATCTATAGTTGATGTCATTAAAAGCAAAAACATTCTGATAATAATAATAGCCCCCTTTAACTGATCAATCTATATATTCTTTATTTCTGTATTTTCTCCTATAATGAATGCTTTATATTCAGACATGAGGGAAAATACTTAAAATGCCAAAACCAGTGTTAGAAAGGCAGGATTATCCATTTAAAAAGGAAAACTAAAAAATGTAGCAAATCAAAAGTTTAACCTCTTGCTTTTATCTCCTTGAGGACTAATATTGAGTTACTAAAATAAAGGAATAAAAGAACTCTTTAGGTGTCTTAATTACTTGACTATTGTGTAGCAGTTTTTTTCATAAGGCTTGTGAAAAATGTTTCCCTTGGTAACTTTAAATCCATTTTTATAATTAGTATTTAGTTGTATTCTTAAAATGAAACTAGCTCTTTCTTTTCTGCCAACATCAATTTTCATCTCAGCAGCTAAAAAATAGGTCCAGTGCATTAAAATCAGCAGGTTTGATGTCAAGTTATAATAACATGGAAATTCTGTCATAATTTTACCCAAGGAAATTAATTTCTTCTAAATCTTATATTTGTTTATACATTCAAAATGCTTTTACATTCACTTTTAACAAAAATACAGATCTGTACTTATAATCTGAGGTTATTAATTAGAAAGTTATCATTTTTCAGGTATACTGAGTACCAATGTACACATTTTCTTCAAAATTATATAATAGGATAATATTAATTAAAATTTATATTCTGTTCATGGACTAAATCTTCATCTTTAAAGGTTCAAATGCATTTATTTTATCTTGTTTATTGTATAATACTATATTAATTGTAATGATCACAGTAAGAAAAAATTGATTTAACTATTCATCTGTTATGAATGGGATCAAACTCAAAAAGTCTGCTAAGTTAAGGAGTTATTTTCTATATTTCTGAGATGTTTAGCAAGGGACCTACTATAAAATTTTACACTCAGTAGTGAAAAAGAAACTGAAAATGTTCCAGATAAATTTTCTGCCTTTTAGAGCATTCATAATGCCCAAGCAATCAAATTACAAATGTTCTGTTTATGTACTCATCCTCTATTAGGTGATAGTGATGTACAAACTATCATAGGATGGAAACTTCCCTCAGAATCTAAATTTTAGTTGAAGAAATGAGAAAAATAAAATATGAATTAAAAATCATATAAATTAGAGCCAAAATGGAATTTCAAGGAGAGTATCAAATAGTCACAGAATTTTTATTTTTCATAGGTCATTGGGTTAATATCTATCTTAGTCTGCTTCGATTGCCATAAATAAATACCCTAGTCTGGATGGCTTAGCCAACAGAAATACTTTCTCAGTTCTAGGGGCTGGAAAATGCAAGACCAAGGCACTAGCAGGGGTTTCATTCAGAGAACTCTTCTCTTAGCTTGTAGGCCCACCACCTCACTGTGTGCTCACATGACCTGTTCTGAGTAGCAGTTGGGGCAGGGGTCGGGGAGAGAGAGAGAGAGAGAGAGAAAGATAGAGAAAGGGAGAGAGAAGAAGCAGAAGGAGAAAGGAGGAGAGAGGAGAAGGGAGGAGAAGGAAAGAGGAGCGAGAAGGAGGAAAGAGGAGGGAGAAGGAGGAAAGAGGCAGGAGGAGGGAGGAGAAGGAGAAGCAGCATCAGCAGGATGCTGGATAGGAAGACTGAGAAGGAAAAGGGAGGGAAGAGAAGGGAGAACTTCTGTTTGTTTGTTTGTTTGTTTTTTCTATAAGAAAATAAGTTCTATAAGATTAGGGTCCTAGCCTATGGCCTCATTTAACCCTTACTGCCTTATTAAAGGACCTAACTCCAACATACAAATTTTGGGGGAACAAATTCCAGTCCTGAACAGTATCTTAACTTTAATTAAGGAATAAAATATATGCAGGTAGAAGAAAGGAGACATTAACACTAAAGAAATCATTAAAAAAGGCCATATAAGGTAATGAACAACCATGTAGTTTCTGGAATTAGTCATATCTAAAGTAGAAGGTTAGCCCTGGCTTGTGGCACAGTGGATAGGTGCTGGCCTGCTAACCCAAAGGTCGCTGGTTCGATTCCCAGCCAGGGCACATAACCAGGTTTTAAACCAGGTCTCCAGCCTGATCTGTGGCTGGAGGCAGCTGAAGGCAACCATACTTTGATGTTCTTTCTCCCTCTCTGCCTCCCTCTGCTCCCCATTCTAAAACTAATAAAAGCTTTTTAATAAATAAATAAATAATAAAGTAGAAGATTAGTAATAGTGGAAAAATCCTGTTTAATAAGTGGGAAAATCCTGTTTAATAAGAAGACCAAATACTAAAAATATTTAAATATCCAAGGCATCTCTTCCCCACCCGTCTCTTCCTCTCCATCCCCCACTCTCTCTCTCTCTCTCACACACACACACACACACACACACACGCCACTCCTTAAGTTGTATATATGTTAGCATTCACAGAAGGTTGGGTTTCATATAATTATCTTTGAGGGTATTTAAGTCGTATACAGAAATCATTAAGTAGTTGAAACTAATAGAAAGGTAGAATTTTGCTTCTTCACAGGCTATTTTAACATGGCTCTTATTATTTGCTGCTGTATTACAATAGTAGTTCACATGGTTGCCTAGAAGAAGCTTAATCTTACATAAAAATGTCAAGAAATAGAAACATTTAGAAATTATCAGATATTAAAATCAGCACCTAACCATTATATCTAAGTCCATCCTAACCTCTCTTTAAGAATGAATACCAAAATTTTTAGTACTTTTTTAAAAATGGTAAAAATCATCACAACCATGATTGGAAGCTTAACATGTCTTATTAATTTATTAATTGTGGATCCTTTTTATGTGATTTATTTGTTAGTCTGCTGGGGCTACCATAAAAAATGCTATAGACTAAATGTCTTCAACAACAGAAATGAATTTTCTCACAATTCTAAAAACTGGGAAGTACTAGATTAAAGTGCCCTCAGATCAGTTTTTGATGAAGCCTCTCATCATTTTAGGGCACTCTCATTGTGCCCTAAAATGACCATTCCAGGAGCAGGAGGAAAAGATCTAGTTTGTTTTTCTTTTTATCAGGGCACTAGTTCTATCAAATTAGGGCCCCACCCTAATGATCTCATTTAACTTCAGTTGTTTCCCTAAAGGCCTTATCGCCAAATTTAGTCACATTGGGAGTTGGGACTTCAACATATGAATTTTGGGAACACACATAATTCAGTCCTTACTCCTCTATGTATATTTAACTTCAAAGAAAAGGCACTTGATTTCTTCATACTTAGAACGATTCCCTGAAACAAGGCAGGTAAGTAAATGTAGAGATATAAAACCCATCTCCAATAAAAGTAGGGTATATCTGTAAACTCCTAACTGAAAAAGGAGCTGCCAAGTGTGAGGAAGATTAGTAACCCAGTGGGATCCCATCAAGAGTGGACAACTTCAACGGCAGGTGTCAGATAAAACTGGCAGAGTGTACAGCTATGTCCAAGGTAGAGTAAATGTAGAGAAGTGAACAGAATGCCTTAGCAAGTGAGCTAAATACGTTAACTAAAAAAACAAAAGCAAGGAGAAATTCCTCAAAGAAAATCTACCTTTACTTCCAGAAATAAATTGTAAGCACAAAAGCATTTACTCTAAAAAGCAGCCCCTGGCTGGTAGCACAGTAGATAAGGTGCCAGCCTTATATGCCAGCCAGGGCATATATGAACCCAAAGGTCACTGGTTCGATTCCCAGTCAGGGCACGTAACCAGGTTGCAAGCCAGGTCTCCTGCCAGCTCCATAGCTGGAAGCAGGTGAAAGGCAAACATGCTTTGATATCTCTCTCTCCCTCTGCTTCTCTCCTTTTCCCTCTTTCTAAAAATAATAAATAAAATCTTAAAAGAAAAAGAAATAAAATAAAATAAATAAAAAGTTGACATGTTTGACACTATTTAAATAGTTTCAAAGTACTGAGGAAGAATGAAAAATTTTCATTAATAATGCTAATATATACAACCCAAAAATAGCAAAAGGGAAGGAAAATACAGAGAAATATAATTCATGAATATGGATACAATAACATTATAATTGTGAACCAATAGAATTCAGCAATCAAATAAATATAATCTATTTTATAGTTTTAATCAGAAGTTTCAGGTGGTTCACTATTTGAAATATTTTAATATACTTCATTACAGTATACTTCTAAGATAAAGGATACATATAATGTCTAATAAAAACCTATGTTACAAAATTATAACAGTTAAATGGGAAAGCACAAAATGTCCACCAGAATGCAGAATTTTTATCAGAAATGCATTATATGTCCACCAATAAAGCTAAATTATGACATACTCCTACGATGCAATGCTGACTACCTATGTGATAAAAATACATTTCTGTATGTACTGAAACAAAGCATATTACTGAGTGAAAAATAGCAGAATAATGTGTGATACACATACACACATGTACAATATATTCATTTTACATAGAAAGGACAAAATGAAATAAGTACATATAGATGAAATGTATAAAATATTTGTAGAATAACATTACAGCAATCATGGGTAAACAGAAATTGAGAAAAGTGGACTTCATTGTATATTCTTTCCTAGCATTTCATTTTTATAGCAATTACATGTATTACTTATTCAAAAATAAATTCTTTAAAATATAAAAGCTATCTGCCCTGGCTCATGGCTCAGTGAATAAGGAGCCAGCCTGTGAACCCAAAGGTTGCTGGTTCGATTCCCAGCAAGGGCACATAACCAGGTTGCAAGCCAGGTCTCCAGCCAGGTCTGTAGCTGGAGGCAGGTGAAAGGCAAACATACATTGATGCTTCTCTCCCTCTCTTCCTATCTCCCTCCCCCTCTCTCTGAAAAATAATAAATAAAATCTTTAAAAAATAAATTAATTAAAAATATATAATATAAAAGCTATCTTATAGTGGCATGAAAATATGTGTAAGTCAACTTGATTCATAAGCCAAAAAACAGTGGTCAACAGAGGGACCAGTAAGCATGTGTATATTGAGATCACCCACGCTTTAAGACACAGCCCAATATGACAGCTTCCAAGGACCCTGACTTGGGAGCTGGCAATAAACTGAAATAATGGATACTTCTTTTACAAACCATTGTCCTTTCTTTATTTGCCTTAAACTTTATATCTGGAACTATAGTAATTAATTTACATATTTTAATCTATCATACCTTAATGCCTTTCCCATGCTAAGAATATTTCTGTTAACCTTTCTTGAACAGATAATATCCATACTTTAGGGAGTCTGCATTCTGCCATTATTCCCTTTAGAAAGTCTTGTTAGTCTAAATTTTTAGTTTTCCAAGAACTCCTTTTTGATTCTTCTATGAACCCTTTATCCTACCACATATAATACCCCCAAATCACTTTTTTACATGTTCTTTTCCCCCTTCCAGGCCATTTAATTTTCAAGGAATGAGTATATAACAAATTTATGTCATTTAACCTTGACCCAGACCCATCTGATTGTAAGGTTGTACACTTAAACTATGTGCTATGATATTGCCCATAAGTTTATATTGATATTATCTTCTACAGTTTTGGTGCTAAGAAAACACATATTACTTCTACTACCCAGTGAGAAATCCATGGACTTATTCTTGGAAGGAACAGTGATATCATTCCTTATCTGAATGAACTTACATTTGAGAAGATAACTAGTATTTTTAATTTTAGTCTAAGTTTTGAGCACATAGGTTGCTTTGAACTAGTATATTTGGCTTCAGATTATATTAGAGAGTAATCATAAATAGATTCAAGCAAACAGTATTTCCTAAATTTTCTGCTATAACTTGCTAAAAGGATGAGACTATGATGATATAATAAAGTATAATGACTCAGGGTTTTCTTGATTATATCAATTAGAACAGTCTAATGTTCCAAAAATATTGTGTCTATTGAAGTTAGCTCAAAAGAGCTTACATAATCTTCACTTTTTAACATCACTCATTACTATATATTCAATTCCTGTTATTTTAAAATATTTAAAAATTATTCTGGCTGCTTTGTTGATATCTTAATAACCCATTTTGCATAGTTTGCTAAATTAATTCTTCTTTGAAGTCAAGAACCAAATTTAGAAATTATAATCCAAAAACCTGTATTAGATACTTATTATTCTTTCATAAAAGGAAAATAATATGTCAAATGAAATTTAGATAAGTCACTTCTCCTAAAGGAAAGGTTTTAATTCCTCTCATTTATCAATCATGATACAAAATTTGGTTTACTAAGAAAATTCGCAGAGGGTTTTATTTCTAGATTGGATCTCAGAATGTGATAATAATGAAAAGTTTCTTATTAAAGATGTAAGTATTTTGCTTACCTCAGTTTTATAATATCAGAAGTAAAAAAGTATATGGTAACAGAAGATAATTGGACTTCAGGGGGGTTGGTTCACAATACAATACAAAAGTCATATATCATAGAATTACACCCTTGAAATCTACCTAATCTTATTAACCAATGTCACCCCTATAAATGTAATTTAAAAAGTGGAATGATTTATCAAGATTAATTAATTTGTGCCATTCTCATCAATTAAATATATAAGACATCAAATTTTATTATGAGCATTCTTATCTAAATCTGTAATTGATAGTAAGAATATATTGTGCTTACAAAACTAATTTTTAAGATGGTGAGAGCAGAGAGCATCATCAGTTTACTAGTTACTGGTCTGCCACCAGGACAACAATCAAAACTAGGATTTTCAATCTGCTTTCTTATCACTTAACATGTGCAAGTAACTAAACTCAAGGCAAGAATGTTGCGTCAAGGCATGATTCTAAAAAAAGCACCTGGTATGGAGTCTTAAAATTCAGCTCATTATCAAAGAAACCAGATTAAAGTGAGTGTAAGTGGGAATTCTAGCTTCTGCTAAGTGCCAGCTGTCATGGGACTGACTTGAGGATTGTATACTGCTTCCTGTCTTTCAATTTGCTTGTTTGAGGGAGAGCACATGTTTTTTGTTTGGTTCGACTTTTTATTTTGGTACAGGAAGATAACTCCATATTCTCCAGTCACTACTAATATTTTTAGTCCTTACAGAAATACAATTTTGAGAGAGTAAAAAGATTTAGAATTGGGGCCACTTTAGTAGACTCTTTCCTGGGGTAGCTTATTCAGATGACCTATGTGCTATCCTCCCTTAAATTCAACTAGAACCTCCATAATCTCTTAAATTTTTGTGTTAGGAGTGTAAAGCTGCATTATGAAAATTAAAAATAAAGTACACTCTTCAAATTATTTGTTTCCGAGTAGAACCCAATAAATTTACTTTAAAAATCAGCTACTCTCAGAGTATCATATTTTACATAGTTGGTATAATGTGAATATTTTAAGTGGTGAGTACAATGGTCACATTCTAGTTTGATATTTTATGTAGAGATATACTTGGCTTTCCTGATGCTTCAATTAGCTTAATCCTTAATATCATCACAGATCAGTAGTCACCAATATGTAAAACAAAATAACTATAATTATGCACTGTAATTGCTAAATATGCTTATCAATTAGATCTTAGAAGGCATTATTTCAAAGTAGAATATCTCGTACCTTACATTTTGTCTCAGAACTTAAAAAAAAATTTCCCAGTTATAATCTACATGTTAGTGTAGTGAAAATATTGTTGCCTTTTTTATAGGAAACATTTAAATTAATTTTACATTTCTGAGACTAGTGTTATAACAAAATAAGATCAGATGGAAAGTCCCAATGCTATAATATCTAATGGGGGAATCATTGGTTACATGAGCCCTATAGTATGTCTGAAGCTACTTCCTTCCCCTCCTCTTTTGTTTAGATGTTAGGTTATCTTTTATTTGGTTAAAATCCACACTCTCTATAAAGATGCTGTCTTACAACTACTGAATGGCTATTTTCCCAGTCAGTAAATTCTATTTGGCTTGATGTTACATACAAAGAACAGAGTTCAAGGATATATCATTTCAATTGATATTTTTGTTTTATGTTTGCTATGTTATTCACACATTTCTATAAAAACTACTATAAAAGTATCTGGGATTCCAAGTCCTGCTTTACCAAGGAATCATGATACTTTGCATCATGGTGTGTATTTGCTCTTTTAGTGCATAAAGGAAAACACAGTAGAAATGGAGAAAAATACAATCAACTGATTAAAAGATTAGATGATAAAATATTATGTATTACTTATAAATATTTTATGGAGTATGTGATTAATGAAATATATATGTATTATTTCTCTTTTTTTTTCAAATTTTTTTATCCTCACCCTAAAACATTTTTTATTGCTTTTAGAGGGAGAGGAAGAGAGAAAAGATGGGATAGAAGAAACATATATGTGAGAAAGGAACATTGATTGGTTGTCCCCTATAAGAACCCACAACACTTTGGTTATAGCAGTGGTCCCAACCTTTTTGACACCAGGAGATGGAGCCCAGAGCTCAGGTGAGTTTCTCTAGCTCACCTGCTGTACTAGCTCACCTGCAGTACAAGGAGCAGGGAGGAGACAGGAAGTGGAGCTCTTGAGCTTGCTCCAGGCCCTGACTCATATTTGTCTGCATCAGGGGGTTCGGGACCCCTGGGTTATAGTAAAATGCTCCATGCTAACTAACTGAGCCACACTGGCCAGGGCATATATGTTATTTCTACTGGAAATATTAAGTCCACCTAAGAATTCTCATACTTCTTTATGAAAAAATCCTAACGTCTTTTCTGTTACTATACATTTGACCTCCTTTATACTCTTGTACTTCCTTCTATCCCTTTTCACCTTTGGCAACCACCATACTGTTGTGTCAATGAATTAGTATTTGTCTTATTTGTTCATTTTTTGCTTTCAGTTTTGTATCTCATATATGAGTGAAATTATATAGTTCTTGATTGTTTTCCCATCTGACTTATTTTGCTCAGCTTCATATTCATAAGATACATTCATATTGTCACAAAGGATAGTAATTAATCTTCTCTTATGGCTGAGGAGTTGGCTTTGGGTGGTGATCACAGAGTCATTGATTTACAACTGAACCAATCTGTCCCACCTGGCAATGTCTGAACCTGGTGGCTGGTCACAGATTCATAGATTTACAATTGAATTAATCTGTCCTGCACAGTGATGCCTGAGCCTGGAGGCTGATCACAGATTCACTGGATTAAAACTGAATAGGCCCTACCCATTGTAACTAAGGTGACAAATGATCACAGATTCAGTGATTTATAACTGAATCATTCTGTCCCACCCAGCAATGTCTGAGCCTGACAGCTGATCACAGAATGATAGGATTACAACTGGATCAATGTCTCCCCCAGCAGCATCTGAGCCTGGAGGCTGAACACAAATTCACTGCATTACAACGGAATCAATCTATTCCACACAGTGGTTCCTGAGCCTGGTGTCTGAGCCTGGCACCTGACCACAGATTCACTGGATTACAACTGAACTAATAGGCCCTACCCAGAGGTATCTAAGGTGACTAATAATCACAGACTCAGTGATTTATAACTGAATAAATCTGTCTCGCCCAGGGGTATCTGAGCCTGACTGCTGATCACAGATTGATTGGATTACAACTGAATTAATTAGCCCTGCCCAGTGGGGCCTAAGGTGACCACTGATCATAGACTGAGTGGTTTAACACAACAGAGCTAATCATTCCTGCCCAGCAGTACCTACACCGCATAGCCGAGCACAGATCAATTGGATTAAAAACTGAAAGGAACAGATAAAAACAGTGGATCTCTAGTTGGCTCCAACAGGCTGACTAAGCCCAGACTATGGAATGATCTGATGTTACCAAAGGCAGCTCCAGGAAGAAAAGAAAGTGCACCTCTACATGACAGCAGGTTACAACACAAAGACAGGAACTCAAAAAAAAAAGCTCAATCTAGTAAGCAAAAGCAAACAAGAAGAGACACTTAAAAATGGGGAGAAAAAGAAATAGTCCATCACTGAAAAAAAAGGAATAATCCCCAGAAAGAGCACTAAATGAAATAGAAACAAGCAAACTATCAGATATGGAATTCAAAATAATGATGATGGAGAAGTTCAATGAGCTCAGCAGGCTCAAGGGGAACTACAAAAAACTCAAAGGAAACTACAAACAACTCCAGGGGAACTACAGGGTACTTACTGAGAACTAAAGCACTATTAAAAAGGACATGGAAACTATCAATAAGAGCCAGGAGGAAATAAAGAATACAATTTCCAAATTGAAGAATACCATAGAAGGAATCAAAAGCAGAGTAGGGGAAGCAGAGGATGGAATCAGCAAGCTGGAGGACAACATAGAAAAATATTCCAAGACAGTGCAACAAAATGAAAAAAGACTGCAAAAGAATGAAGAGGTTTTAAGAGAGCTGCCAAACAACATGAAATGCAATGATATCCATATTATAAGGATACCAGAAGGAGAAGAGAAAGAAGGGATGGAAAAACCTGTTTGAAAAATTAATGACAGAAAACTTCCCTAAACTGATGAGCAAAAATGTCATTCAAGTTCAGAAGACCCCAATGAAGATGAACCCAAACAGACCCACTGCAAGACACATCATTAACTAAAATGGCAAATTTCAAAGACAAAGAGAGAATCCTAAAAGTATCAAGACAGAAACAGTTAATAACATATATGGAGGCTCCAATAAGATTAACAAAAGATTTCTCAACAGAAACACTGCAAGTCATATGGGAAAGGCAAAAAAAAAAATATTCCAAGTAATGGAAAACAAAGGCCTGCAACCAAGAATACTCTAGCCATCAAGGCTCTCATTCTAAATGGAAGGTGAAATAATACAAAAAGAGACTAAAAAAATACATCTCCACTAAACCAGCATTGCAAGGGATGCTAAAGGGTCTGCTTTTAAAATAATGAAGAAACAGAAAGACAGAGAGCAACACAGGTACAAAGGGGGAAAATGTCAATGAATAAGTACCTGTCAATAATAACCTTAAATGTAAATTATATGTGCCAATCAAAAGACATAGGGTAGATGAATGGATAAGAGAACATGACCCACATATATACTATCTGCAAGAGACCCACCTCAGAACAGAAGAGCAACACAGACTGGAAGTGAAGGGATGGAAAAATATATTAGAAGCAAATGAACAATGGGTTGTAAGAAATTACTACAAACAACTATATAAGAAGAAATTCAACAACCTGAGTGAAATGGACAATTTTCTGGAAATGCATACCAAAACTGAGTCAAGAAGAAGCAGAAAGCCTGAATAGACCAATTAGAACTAGTAAAATTGAAACAGTAATCAAAAAACTCCCAGTGCACGAAAACCCTAGACCAGAAGGCTGCACAGGTGAATTTTCCCAAGCATTTATGAAAGAACTAACTCTTACCCTTCTCAACCTATTCTAAAAATTTCAAGAAGATGGAAGACTCCCAAACTCTTTCTATGAGCCCAACATTATTCTAGTCTCAAAACCAGGTCAAGACACAACAAAGAAAGAAATATACAGGCTAATATCACTGATGAATATAGATGCTAAAATAAAATATTGACAAACAAGACTCAGCAATACATTAAAAAGATCATACATCATGATCAAATGGGTTTCATCCTAGGGATGCAAGGATGGTACATTGACAAGTCAATAAATGTAATACATCTTATAAACAAAATGAAAGACAAAAAACATAGGATCATATCAATAGATGCTTTACAAGCATTTGATAAAGTACAGCAACCACTTATGAAAAAGTTCTTAGCAAAATGGGAATAGAGGGTGCATACCTCAACATAATAAAGGCCATATATGAGAAGCTTGAAGCCAACATCATACTCAATAAGCAAAAACTAAAAGCTTTCCCCCTAAGATCAGGAACAAGACAAGGCTGTCCACTTTCTCCACTTCTGTTCAGCATTGTTTTGGGAATTCAAACCGCAGCAATCAGATAAGAAAAAAAATCAAAGGCACTCAAATTGGAAAGGCGGAGGTAAAACTCTCATTATTTGCAGATGACATGATAGTGTACAGACAAAACATGATAGACTCCACCAAAAACCTACTTAACCTAATAAGCAAATTTAGCAAAAGAGCTGGATGTACAGTCAAGATCCAGAAATCAAAGGCATTTTTGTATACCAACCATGAAACATCAGAGATAGAAGCTAGAAAACAAATCCTATTTACTATAGCAACTAGAAATATAAAATACCTAGAAATAAAGTTAACCAAGGAGATAAAAGATTTGTATTCATAAAACTACAGAATACTGAAAAAAGAAGTTAAGAAAGATACAAATAAATGAAAGTATATACTGTGTTCATGGATGGGAAGAATGAACATCATTAAAATGTCCATGCTACCCAAAGTAATTTATACAGTCAATGCAATCCCTATGAAAATACCAATAACATATTTCACAAATCTAGAAAAAATACTTCAAAAATGTATATGGAGACAAAAATTACCCCACATAGCCACAGCAATCTTAAGAAAGAAGAAAGTGGAACAAATCACAATACTATAAGGCCCCTATAATCAAACAGTTTATTACTGGCATAAGAATAGACATATAGATCAATGGAACAGAACACAGAGCACAGAAGTAAACCCAGTTGTCTATGGTCAATTAATATTTGACAAAGGGGGAAGGAGCATAAAATGGAATGAAATAGCCTCTTCAACAAGTGGTTCTGGGAGAACTGGACAGGGACATGAAAAAAAATAAATCTGGACCACCAACTTACACCATACACCAGGAAAAACTCAAGATGTATAAAGGACTTAAACATAAGCTATGCCACCATTAAAGTTCTAGGGGAAAACATAGGAAGTAAAATTTCAGATAGCCCTTACAGCAATATTGCCACTGATACTTCTCCATGGGTTAGGGAATAAAGGAACAAATGGGATGATATCAAACTAAAAAGTTTCTGTTCAGCTAAAGAACACACCAGCAAAATTAAAAGGGAACTAACTGTATGGGAAGTATATTTGCCAATGATACCTCAGACAAGGGTTTGAGCTCCAAAATATATAAAGAACCTATATGACTCAACATCATGGACACAGAGAGCCCAATTGAAAAATGGTCAAAAGACATGAACAAGCACTTCTCTGAGGAAGACATACAAAGGGCCCATAGGCATATGAAAGAATGCTCAACATCACTAGCCATCAGAGAAATGCAAATTAAAACCACGATGAGATACCACCTCAAACCTGTCAGAAAGGCCATCGTTAACAAATCAACAAACAGCAAGTGCTGGTAAGGATGTGGAGAAAAGGGAACCCTGGTGCACTCTTGGTGGGAATGCAGACTGGTGCAGCCACTATGGAAAAAAATTATGAAATTTCCTCAAAAAATTAAAAATGGAACTTGGTTTAGACCCAGAGATTCCACTATTAAGTTTAGACCTGAAGAACCCTGAAATACCAATTCAGAAGAAACTCTATACCCTATGTTCATAACAGCATTATTTACAATAGCCAAGTCCTGGAAACAGTCTGTGTCCATCAGCGGATAAGTGAATCAAAAAACTTTGGTACATTTATACAATGGAATACTACACAGCAGAAAAAAAGAAGAAACTTCTACCATTTGCAACAATATGGATGGAACTAGAGAGTATTATTCTTGATGAAATAAGCCAGTCAGTGAAAGACAAATATGATGTCACCCAATACAGGAGGCTAATGAACACAACAAACAAACAAGCAAGAAAGAACTAGTGACTTTGAAACAAGGAACAGACTTTCAGTGTGCAGAGTGGAGGATGGAGAAAGGAGGGGGAGAAGGAGGCAAAGAAGGGGAGCAGTTTAGTTAAGGAACTAGCATGGATGACCCATGGACATGGACAACATGCGGGATCAACTATGGGAGGGTCAATGGGAAAGGTGGGGCAGGGGACAGCAGTGGGGGAAAAATGGATAAATTTAATACAACAGTAAAAGTAAAAAAGATCATCAAGGTAGATAGTCCCTTTGCAACTTATTTTGTCATAGATGTTGAATTTTGTCATTAATTCCCACATTAGATATGATCATCAGCATTGTATGTAGTAATATCAGAAAGATATTATTTATTTTTACTTTTACTTAATAACACTGAAAGTAATTAATTTCTTTTTAAAAAATATTCCGTTCATTATTTTTAGAGAGAAGGGCAAGAAGAGAGGAAGAAAGGGAGAGAAACATCAATGTATGGTCACCTTTCACTTGCCTCCAGCTAAGGACCTGGCTGGAGGCCTGACTTGCAACCTGGTTATAAGCCCTGGCTGGGAATTGAACCAGAGACCATAGGGATTGCAAGCCAGCATCTATCCACTGAGCCACCAGCCAGAGCCTGAATGTAATTAATTTCAAACCCATACAGTTTAATTTTTTAAAGCTCTGTTATAGTCATAAAAATCAAATCATTAAACACATGATATAACATCAAATCTAACAAGGTGGGTGATTATAGTAAAAAACAATTAGATGTTTATTTTTTATTATGTGAGAGAAATAAGAGTTACAGTATGTAGAAATAATATAATACAACAAAAATAAACATGCACAATGCAAATTAATAAAAGGTACAATTACAACTCTGAGTACTTAATTTATGCACAGAGATAGTTAGAAAGTAGACTTTCCAAAGATAAGATAAATCAACAGGATCTTCAATGTATCTTATGAATGTTAATTTTTCCCACAGGGGAACTACGTAATGCTTCTTATTAGCTAAGGTAAATAGGAAGTGATATGCAATTTACAAAAGGTTCTCCATGACAGCACTTTCTCTTTTCAGGCATAATAAAGATTAAAAACAAAACACACTGCTCTATACACTCAGGAAAGAATGAAATAGGATTCCAGAATTCAAATTGTGTTGTAACTTTATCATTAATTAAGTTTGTACTATATAACTTAACTCTTACTCCATGTTAGTAAAATAAATTATAATAACTGCCTTAGGGGCTTGAGAGGGTATGGAATTTCCAACTAGATTAATTTTGAAATAAACATTTTGTACCCATCTCTATTAATGTAAAGACTATCTGGAAAATTCATTGTACATGGTGCATGCAATAAAATGGCAAAATTGTTGCCAAGAGAATTGGGGGCAATGGAAGGAAGTCTATCAAAGAATTTATTTGGTCAGAGCAAACCAAAGAATCAATTTGGGTTTCCTTATCCTTCACCTTAAGACAAAGTAGCACAAAGCCATTTTCTAAGGGGGAGGGGGAAAATGAAAATATTCTACTACCCAGATTTAGCAATGTGTCTCTACTAAACAGACTTAATAGCCATGTTGGGAATAAAATGTTTAATTACTCAAAAAAGAGAAAGAAAAAATAAATTACTATAATGTTTGTCAGTAACTTTCATTTTAAAAGCTCTAAAATATTTGCAAATTTGATAATTACTTAGTTGTTATGGCATTTGAAATTCACTCTGTCCCTTTAGTAGCCTGTATTCTAAACATGGATAAAAATGTTGATGGTAGTATGTTTTCTTCAGCTAACAGATGGAAGTCTATTTGGATTTTTTAATGTGGTCCACAGAAGTGAGATTTTCTTCATTGAAAACAGTCAACATAGGTTTTACTGAATGGTTATTTTAAAAAGCTACATATGTTTATTAGGACATTACAGGAAAGCAAACTTGCCTCTAAATATGATAAAGCCCCTATAAAAAAGGTAATACTAGACACTTACAAAGTATTAGGAGTATGTTCAATTCTACTTTTCACATTAGAATGATAAGAATGAGGTAATCCATTAAAACTAGTTAAGATTCTAATGAGAAAAAATATTCTTACATGGGCATGATTAGCTCTATAAAAAATTAAACTTAGTTAAAAGTTCTGCTTGATTTATGTCAACAGATATATATGACAGATTAACAGTGGCTCACATTTAATAAGTATTTACCAAGTTCTTCACAAATCTTAAAGCCCTTGCCTTAACTCCTTTAAAAGAATGTGATACTGTCACTTAAAATAGTAGTCCTATGCTTTTTTTTCTCTCTCTTTTTGGTAGTGTCTTTTCCCTTATCCTTTTACTGCTTACTATTATTTCTGTTATCCATTCCATACTATTCTATGAGAAAATGTACACATTTTCATGTCTTCAAAGAATGCATTTGCATTTTCTTCAACACTGTTCTTTGTCCATCTCCATTTTTTCATCTGTATCTCAGATGAAGAGCTCTTAGTTTAAAGAAATAGAATGTGGGAGAGAGAGAGCAAAAGGAAGGAGAACTAAATTAAACTTAAATCAAAAGAGCTGTCAAACTGACACTTCTATTACTATACAAATTTCACAGATTAATCTTTTGTTTGGATTCAAGATATTCATAGTGAAGTGAACCTTCCAGTCCAGTCACTCAAGAGTGTGTGAAGCCAGCAGGCAAGAGCGACCAAAATGATCAGGGCCCCTTCATGTTGATTTATTTATATTTATCTATAAAACAAATGTTAAACTTTGTAACTGTTTTACCTATTTTTCCTTGCCACTTATTGTGTCATATGATCGCCATATATTCACATATCTGCTGTAGATGTCTCATGTATATAAAAGCATAATCAATGAGCACATGCTCCATTCTGTTGTAATGCCATATTAAATCACTTTTCTCAAGATAATTACAGGTATCAATTATTGTTCTATGCTAGTATGAGCCATAGATTTATTGTCTTTGAGGGTGACTGGTTCACTTTTTAAATATTTACTAAAATCTAATCTTATACATAGAAAACATTAGCAATATTCTTACTTTAAAGTCTCATGATAAAGCATATTAAGCTGTGGAATGGTATGAATACCATTTATATTCAGGAAAAGAATAATTGTTTAAATATATGGATTTTTATAAAGTTACCAAGAATTAACATTTTAAGATTATTAACTTTTTTCTCATGTCTGTTTTTCCATACGTGTATTTTCTTTTTGCATATAAATCTCATTTATCTCTCTTAAAATGGAACGAATATAGGAACTAGTTGCCTATATTACTCAGTTATAACAATGATCATAATACTATATAGATATTTGGAAATATTAAGTTATTGTACAAAATATGGCATTTATTTCATAGTTCTGATAGATGAGCAACTGATAAGGAAAAGCTTAAAAAAGATAACATTCCCTGGTGAGTTTCTGGAAATACTGTGTTCTAATAACAAGAAAGAAGATCACGGGTGATAAGCATGTCAACCTTTGCTTTGAGGCCAGACATAGCACAACAAGAGGAAAAGTTATTTATATATACGCATTCACGTATCTTTATTTAGATTGTAGTCTAGATAATTTGTCACACAAAAAGACAGTAAATAGAAAAGCACTGCGTTGAGATCAGCTATCTAAAACAAACCATTTACCTTACAAAGATATAGGTTTAGAGCACAGATGTCCCCGTGCTAAAATGGAAGCATCATAGCCTTCCTCTGCACCTCTAGGGAAAGGTGTTGGCCCTGCAGCCAGAGGCAATAATTGTATACATGTTATTTCTGTTGCAAATGGAGTGGAGACAGAGCTACCAACTAGAAATAATTTTTTTATTCCCTCACCACTCTATTTTGTTGCCTTCTCACTTATTTTCCTTTTGTGCTTTAATTAAACTTATTGGGGTTTCTTTGGATAATAAGATTATATGGGTTTCAAATATACATTTCTATAAAAATGATACATATATTACATTGTGTGCCTACCATCTAAAATCAAAGCTTCTTCTGTCACTATATACTTGACCCTCTTTACCTGTTACTACCCCCACCCCTTTTTCTCTGGTGACATCATACCATATCCATGAGTTTTTGTTTGCTTTTCTTGTTCATTTGTTACTTTCAGTATTATATCCCACATGAGTTAAATCATATGGTTTTTAAATTTTTTCTCACTTACTTATTTCACTTAGCATCTCTTTTTAGTTGTTCTTATTTCTCTCTCCCAACACCTTTCTCCAAAAATGCCTCACATATTCCATAGTTTTATATAACTCATTCTTTCTAGAAAAGTATTAGAGGTTGCTATGCTGGGGTAAGAAAAACTCAGGATATGGGTAGACTCCAACATAATACAGGGTGGGGCAAAAGTAGGTTTACAGTTGTAACTGCAAAACAGAGTTTATCCCTGTACTATTATTTATTAACAATTGTATTATTTTCATACAAACAACAATAAACCTACTTTTGCCCATTCTGTGATGTGATTATCTGTTCCTGTTGGACATGGGATATGAAAGAGCAGAACAACAAAACCTCTGAAAGAGCTAAATAAATTCATCAAAGATGCAGTGAAAGTTGAAAAGTAACTGCTATCAACACAAGTTATGTATGAATAGCTACATACTGCTTCTCAGGGTAGTGTGGTCTTAATTCAGCAGAAATAATATGCAACTTGTGGGGCAAAACAACTTCACTAAAAGCTACAACAGGCTGCCTGCTCAGAGATGAAGGAAACCAACACCAAGAAACCCAAGGACTGCAAAATCATTCAGAAGAATCTACCATGTGCCTGTCCTTCACTAAACTAAAATTCAACATTGAAAATGCCATGATTCCTGCATCTTACTTTCAAGCTTCTTTTATACACAGTCAGCTACTTTCCAAAGTTATCAATTACTTTTTAAAATCACCTATTTATCAAAATACATGCTGGTGACAAAATATTGAAGAAGTCTAAAAAAAAACAAAACAAAAAAACAAAACCTTTACTCTACCCAAAATACCTAAAACAATAAATTGTTACTGTTAATAATTTGGTATATTTTACTTTTTAAAATTGTAGTGCTTTTTAAAAGTCTTTATTGTCAGACCCTCAATAAACTTGAGTTTTATATTTTACTTATGTATAACTTACTTCTATATTCATCTTTCTGGGAAATGTAAATGGTTTCCTTTCATTATATTATTACTGGTTTTTTCAAAACAGCAAGTAAGTACCACCTTTTAAACATTTGTTGGCCTGACCTTTTTGTGATAATTTAAAAAGTATATTGGAGTCTTGAGCATCACCAGGATATACTGTTATTGGTCAATAGTCAAAGGTAAGGAGCTGCCTATACCCCTACTGATTCACATTATAAGCACTCATTCCCTCAGTTAAGTGATACCTCTGCCAGTTCACAGTTACAGTCCTCCGTTAGAAATGCCTTTGGCCCAAGGATGCTGCTTCACCCTAGCTTGAAACCCCTCCCAAGTTCCTGATCTGTGCCTGGGTACAAAGCCCTAGCTGCCTAACTCACATTTCTGAGTGCCAACTAGCTGCAGAATTCCCTGCCCCCATCAATGCAGTTCCTATATAAGATCCTGCTTTCATCATTCCCTCTCACAGGTCGCTGAAGTCCCTTCTTGCTGCTATAATAAAATACTATGGATCATGTGGTTTATGAACAACAGAAATTTATTTCTCACAGACGTAGAGGCTGGGAAATTCAAATTAAGGTGCCAGAAGGTTTGGTGGCAGGTAATGGCCCAATTCCTGGTTCATAGAGGGTGCTTTTCTTTCTGCAACCTCACATGGCAGAAAGAGCTAAAAATTCTCCGGAATTTCTGTTATACAGGTACCCATCCCAATCATGACGTCTCTGTCCACCCTCTTAATACCATCACTTGAAGGGTTAGCATTTCAAACATATGATTTCAAGGGGGCAAAAACAATCCATTTATAACACAGGTCATGAAACTGAGAGGATCCCTCAATAAACATTCCACAAGCAAGTCAGCATTTCAGAGTGTCTGCCAAGGCAACTTTAAGCAATCTGTAAGAAATACTATCTAAAATGTTATTCAATTGGAATTTGTAAATAACTCATTAATTTATAATCAGAGTCAATTAATAAATTCTTTATATATGCAAATTTTCTTGTATTCAGATATTAGTTTATTATTAGTTTGCAACTTTCAATATATGTTCATCTTTTATGTGCATTCCTGTGGTACATCACAGAATGTAAACCTGCTTAATATTCTTTACTGTTTGACAAGGTGACACACATTATTGCTTTCTGTATGTGTTATACAGTCCTTTCATAGGCACAATAAAACACACTATCTCTTTTTTTCTTAATTGAATGTTAAATTATATTTACAAGATTCAAAAGTAGACAAAAGATAAATGTTCTTTTTAAAAAGTTTAAAGTAAACTATAAAGAAATTCCTTAAAGACATTGAGTTGCAGATCTATTCTTTTTCTTTGAGGGAATATGTCTGGAGAAATTAGCAGAACAAGCAAGATGACGAGTAACCTAGTCATAGATAATCGAAACCTGATGTGAACCAGAAGATGACACAGGAAATATAATACCATGTATCTTCATTATAATTTTGACACATGAGATAAAAAGAATGAAAAAAAGACCTATTTTTCTTAAAAACACAGTTGTTGTCCTAATCATGAAAGATATGTAATTCACAGAGGAAATTTATACTGAATTAACATTATTAATTAATTCAGTACAAATAATTAATTAATTAACATACAAATAGGAGAAAGGGTAGAAAATGGTCACTAGAAAAGTTTTAAAACTAAGTATTTTATATTTTCTGATACTTCTGATCCAAAAAAATAATGAATATGTAAAATGCATTTGATAATACCCATAATCATAGTTATAGAGTACTAAGGAGTTCCCAGAGTTGAAACTTTATTACCCCTATGATAACCAGGTTTCTGTGTGATTGCTTGAAAGACTATTGGACACATTCAGGGTAGTATGGCCATGGATTGATTTTTTTGAAGAAAGTCAAAAATGTTCAAGAGGCCACCTTTTAGGCTCAATTCCAATAAAAAGAGTTTCTAATTGCATTTATAAATCTTGCCAATCACCTAAAAACTGTATTATATTGCTCACAAGTAGGCTGGTCAAGTATGTAAGAATGTCAACACTTCTTATTAGTCTTAAATGTACCAATCAAAAGCCACATTTTACAGAATTTGTGACATAAATAAAATTCAGACACAAAGCTCATTATAGCATATCACCACGTTTAACAGAATTTTGCTATTCTATATCAATAGCATTGGAAAACAAAGAAAAAGGAAAGAAAAAGCAAAGATAAAGGCTGTATTGGTCTCTAAAGCACAAGAATTTGATTATTATTCAAAAGATACATTGAACTGGTAAAATTTGTCCCTTACCGTTTGATAATAAAATAAGTTTGTTTGTTTTTTCTGAATTGATTTTTCTTATGGTATAATGATTTTCAAGTTATTTAGAGATGTAGAAAATGGTTTCTTTCTTTTTAATATAGATCTTGCTTTTTGTGTGTAGAGTTGTGGAAATATTCAAAAACACTTGTAAAAATGTTTTTGATGTCTAGTTGAGTGTTTTTAGAGCCTTTTGATCTTGTTATCAGATAAATAAAAGGTTGACCAGTTAACAATTTGAGCTTTAGGTGCAAGATTAGAAATTAATTCAGTAAGTCTTTATGCTACCTTTTAAAAAGAATAAAATACCTAGGAATAAAGTTAACAAAGGATGCAAAGGGCCTATGTACTACAAACTACAAAGCATTATTAAAAGATATTGAAAGTAACACAGTAAAATAAAAAGATCTCCCATGTTCATGGACTAGAAGAATCAACATAGTTAAAATGTCTGTATTACCCAAGGCAATATACAAATTTCACGCAATCCCCATCAAAATCTTTTATAAAGAAATAGAACAAAAAATTTTTCAGATTTTTATGGAGCCACAAAAGGCCCCCAACTAGCAAAGCAATCCTGAAAAAAAAACTTAGCTAGACGTATCACACAACCTGGCTTCAAATTATGCCACAAAGCAACTGTAATCAAAACACCCTTGTATTCACAGTAAAATAGACACATGGATTAATGGAACAAAACTGAAAGGCCAGAAGTAAAAACCACATGAATATGAGCAAGTAATTTTTGATAAAGAAACTTAAAATGTACAATAATGAAAAGACAGGCTCCTCAATAATTGGTGCTGGGAAAATTGGAAGGACACATGTAAAAGTATGAATCTAGATTACTACTTGTCTCTATGTATAAAAAAATTAAACCAAAATGTATCAGATACCTAAATATAAGATCTGAAGCAATAAATTATAAAGAAGAAAATGTGGTGTTAACTTATGGATCTTGGTCCTAGAGAAGATTTTATAAATTTGACCCCAAAGGCAAGAGAAGTAAAGGCAAAAATAAAGAAATGAGACTGTATCAAACTGAAAAAAAGAAAAAGAAAAAAGAAAAACACTCTGGACATGAAAAGAAACCACTAACAAAACAAAATTTTAAAAAGGCAATCAATCAAATGGGAGAAGATATTTGCAAACAGCAGCTCCAACATGGGGTTAACACATTGTTAATCTGTGGGGAACCCCCAACCCACAGAGATCCCTCTGTGCCACAGATGAAATGAATACTTAGCAGGCAGCTTGCACTGCAGGGAGGGGTGGGGAAGGCCAGCTAGTGTCTTGAGAGACAAAAGCCAGGTTTGTCCTTCTCCCATTTTTATTGAATGCAGTAAACTTGAAGGCATGTAGCTTGTCAATCAATGCTAAACAGTACTAATTATAGGAAAACTGATATTATTCAGGAATAACAAGTGAAGGAGCACTGAGATCTCACCCAGGTCAGGATGTACATTCAAATTTTAAAAACTTCTGTTGTTGGTACAATAGAAGGATTAAGGGAGATAAAAGAACAGGCCAAACTTCAAAGGGGCTAAAGTATGTTCTTCTGGCCTGATTTCCACTGGGGCCCATTGGCTATAGCATTGAGGCACTTATGCACCCTGCTTTCCCAGTTTTCCAGTTAAATTGTACCGGCTTTGTCTGGCCTGGTAGGGCTCCAAGCCTTGATGCTTTCCCAGGGGGACTCCAATATTGATCAGTCAGGAAAAAACTCACATTTCCAAGCCCAAACTTTGTTGGCCAATAATGAGTTAACTCGTGTTTGCACTTGCATTAGCTTTTGTATAAAACTGCTGGTCAGCAATGTGTTCATATTCAGGATATATACAAACTCATAAAACTCAACACCTAAACAACCAATCCAATTTTTAAAATGAGCAGAGGACTTTTGAACAGGCACTTCACACAAGAAGACATACAAATGGCCAACAAATATATGAAAAGATGCTCAATTTCACTAGTTACTAGGGAAATGCAAATCAAAACTATGATGGGATACCAATTCACACTTGTTAGAATTGCTATGCTCAGCAAGACAATCACAAGTGTTGGAGGGTTCATGACAGTTTGTTATATTTTTTAAGGACTGTTATATATAGAAGGATAGGGTGTATACACTTGGTATACAGTAAACTAAGCCATGTCTGCATAATAGACTAATGTATCTATTATTAGATAGTCTTAGTAGATAAATCAATCTACTTTATGAATAAATTAAGAAGTACAATTTTCATTTTCAAAATTATCAATAGTAGATATTGTATAGAAAGTCTGCTTAATAGAAAAAATATGAAGAGATGCAAGTTATATTACTAAATGTATCATTGCTGTAAGCATCTTGAAATTAAGATGTTACCCATTATTCTGAAATACCAAAAAGTAAGGAAGCAAAATGATTCATGATTATTCAAATAATACTAGTACTAACTTTTCAGAACATAAATATGTTAATGCTTCAGTTTCCTCATAAAGTATTTATTTGATGCACTTATCTCTATAAACTTTTCCTAATGGATACATGGATATCCAGGCTTATTTATTGTGTAATAATTCCTAAAATAAGAAATTACAACATATACTTCTTAGCTGGCAAATGGCAGGTTGTGTTTGGTCCATTAAAAAAAAACACTAAAGCTGATACCCAAAGAGAGGACTTATGTACAGCACTTGTATAACTTTGATACTATTTAGGATGAGTAAATAATTCCTCATGTAAATCACATAAAATTACATATTATTTCACAAACTGGGAAGTAACCAGAAAATGTCAGTAACACATGTGACACAACATATTTGAACTTTTTATACCTCTAACTTAATTCATTATAATACCTCTTAATTATATAATAAATCCCTCTTAAATCAATACTCTTCTCAAATTCTACCATCATAAACCTAATTTAAGTGACTTAACACATTGTTAACTGGTCATGAAAAACTCTTGTGTTTTCAAACCCAAATGTTGTTGACCAATAACAAGTTAACTCACGCTTGCAATTGCATTAGCTTTTGCTATAAAATTGCTAGTCTGCAATATGTAATGAACAGACAGATGTAGTTTGCTACATGAGTTAACTTGTGTTTGCACTTAATTGCATGAGTTTTTGTATAAAATAGCTGGTCAACAATGTGTTAAAGTTTTCCCTGGACTACTGAATGAATCAATGCCTTTATAAATAAGCTCCATGAATTTATTTTTTTCTTCATCACTAGCACATCAATAAATTAAAATGCATGACACATAAACATTATTTTTAGACTAAAAACTATTATTCTTTTTTTTTAAAGATTTTATTTATTATTATCTTTTGAGAGAGGGGAAGGGAGAGAGGCAGAAAAAGAGAGAGACATAGATGTATGATTGCCTTCGTCTGCCTCCAGCTACAGACTTGGCTGGAGGCCTGACTTGCAACCTGGCTATGTGTCCTGGCTGGGAACTGAACCAGTGACCTTTGGGTTCACAGGCCAGTGCCTCGTCCACTGAGCCACCAAACAGGGCCTGCTATTCTTGATACTATCTATAAATTCTACATCCTATGCTACACTTCTATCACAAGAACATTTGTACATGCCATTTTGTTGTGGGATTTTTGTCTTTTGATTCATTACTAATTTATAAGTTCCTGAAAGAGTATCAAGCTTATATTTTTAAATTCAATAAATATTTTTGAGTGAAAGAATAAAAATTACATGAATTTAGAGAAATTAATAAAATTCAAAAGAATTTCAATGGAAAAAAATCAATGAAACCAAAAATTAATTCTTTGAAAATGAGCAGTAAAATTTATAGCTTTCTAGAGTCAGGGAACAAACAAACAAACAAAGGACACAAATAACTAATAAATAACTAATATCAGTAATGACATAGGTAGCATTGCTATACATGCCATAACATAAAAAGATAATAAAGCAATTGTGATTGATTCTATGCCCAGAAATTTGATAACCTAAGTTAGATATACCAATTTCTTAAAAGACACAATGGGCCAAAAGCTAAACAAAAAGTAGACAAACTGAATAGGCTTACATCCAGTAAACAAAACAAATCAACACTTAGTAAACCTTATAAAACAGAATGCACGAGGCCCAGATGAATTCACTAGTGACTTTTACCTATTACTTAGGAAACAATTAACCCAATTTTTATTGGACTTTCTCTCTCCATGGTGTTGAGTTGTATGAGTTCTTTATATATTTTGGAGATGAAACCCTTCTCTGAGAAATAGTGGGCAAATATGTTTTCTCATATAATTGGTTTTCTTTAGCTGAGCAGAAATTTTTCTGTTTGATATAGTCCCATTTGCTTATTTGTTCTTTTATTTCCCTTGACCTACGAGAAATATCAGTAAAAATATTGTTGTGTGAGATATATGCAATTTTACTGCCTATGTTTTCCTCTAGGGTTTTTATGGTGGCACAGCTTATGTTTAAGTCCTTTATCCATCTTGAGTTTACTCTAATGTATGGTGTAAGTTGGTGGTCTAGATTTATTTTCTTGCATGTCCATGTCCAGTTCTCCCAACACCAATTGTTGAAGAGGCTATTTTCACTCCATTTTATGCTCCTTCCCTCTTTGTCAAATATTAATTGACCATGGAGTCCTGGGTTTACTTCTGGGCTCTCTATTCCATTGATCGATATGTCTAGTCTTATGCCAGTACCAGATGATTTTGATTACAGTGGCCTTGTAGTATAGTTTGTCATCCAGTATTGTGATTCCTCCTATTTTGTTCTTCTTTCTTAAGATTACTGGGTTATTCGGGGTTGTTCTTGACTCCATATAAATTTTTGAAATATTTTTGCTAGGTCTGTGAAATATGTCATTGGCATTTTAGTAGAGATTACATTGAACCTATAGATTGTTTTGGGTAATATGGACATTTTAATGATGTTAATTCTTCCCACCCATGAACATGGTATATGCTTCATTTATTTTTATCTTCCTTAATTTCTTTCTCCAGTGTTCTGTAGTTTTCTGACTACAAGTCTTTTACCTCTTTGGTTAAGTTTATTCCTAATTACTTTATTTTTCTTGTTGCTATAGTAAACAGGATTTGTTTTTTAGCTTTTATCTCTGAAAAGGATCTGAATAGACACTTCTCTGAGGAAGACATACAAATGGGCAAATGAAATAATCACTAGCTATCAGAGAGATGCAAATTAAAACCACAATAAGATACCACCTCACACCTGTCAAAATGGCCATCATCAACAAATCAACAAACAACAAGTGCTGGTGAGGATGTGGAGAAAAGGAAACACTGGTGCACTGCCAGTGGGAATGCAGACTGGTGTAGCCACTATGGAAGACAGTATGAAATTCCCTCAAAAAATGAAAAATAGAGTTGCCTTATGACCCAGTGACTCCACTGCTAGGATTATACCTGAGGAACACTAAAACACCAACTCAGAAGAACCTGTGATTCTTTATGTTCATAGCAGTGCTATTTACAATAAATAGCCAAGTGCTGGAAACAACCTAAGTGCCCTTCAGTGGATGAATGGATCAAAAAACTGTGGTACATTTATACAATGGAGTGCTATGCAGTAGAAAGAAAGAAGGAACTCCTACCATTTGCAACAACATGGATGGAACAGGAGAGTATTATGCTAGTGAAATAAGTTAGTCAGTGAAAGACAAATAGCATATGATCTCACCCAATACAGGACACTAATGAACAAAACAAACAAATAAGCAAAATAGAACCAGAAGCATGGAAACAAGAGTCAGACTGACAGTGACCAGAGGAGAGGTTGTAGGGGGAGAAAGAGGAACAGTTTAGAAAAGAAACTAGTATAAATGACCAATGGGCATTGGGTTTAACTGTGAGAGGGGATTGGGAGGGGGACAATGGTGGGATAAATGTAATACAACAACAATAAACTAAAAAGAAACAACCAATTCTCTATAATAACTTTCAGAATTTCGAAACAAGAATGAATACTTCCTAAGTCATTTTATGTGGCCAGCATTACTTCCTAGACAAAGATATTAAAAACAACAACAAAGTTCCCTGGTGGCACAGTGGGTAAGTGCCAGCCTATGAACCCAAAGGTCGCTAGTGCAATTCCCCAGTCAGGGCACATAAACAGGTTTCAGGCCAGGCCTCCAGACAGGTCTCCAGACAGGTTCATAGCTGGAGGCAGGTGAAAGGCAACCATACGTTGATGTCTCTCTCCTGCTCTGCCTCTCTCCCTTCCCCCTCTCTCTAAAAATAATAAATAAAATCTTTAAAAACAACAACAACAAACTAATATCTCTTATAAATGTAGATACAAATTTCTGAAAAAATTAACAAACTAAATCCAATAATGTATAAAAAGTATGACATACCATGACCAAATTTGTTTAAGTGAATCTAGATATAGATCTTACACTCTCTACCAAAATTAACTCACAATGGATCACAGATCTAAATGTAAAAATGTAAAGCTATAAACTCCTAGGAGATAACATACAAGAAAACCTACTTGACTTTGGTTTTATCATGTCTTTTGGATATAATACCTAAAATATAATCAATGAGAGAAATGATAAACTGGATTTTATGAAAATAAATAATTTCTGCTTTGCAAAAGACAACTATCAGAATGAAAAAACAAGTCCCAGCATGGAAAAAATATATATGCAAAAAGGCACCTTTGATAAAAAATTGTTATATAAAATATACAAAAAAATTCTTAAAACTCAACAAGAGAACAAACTAGTTGATTGTGTTCATTACATTATTTACAATAGCCAAGATGTGAAATAATCTAAGTGTCTATGGATAACTGGATAAAGAAACTGGTATCACACACACAAATACATAATATACACAGATGAGTATTATTCAACCTTTGAAAAGGAGCTCTTGATATTTGTCACAACATGGATGCACCTGGAGGACATTATGCTAAGTGAAATAAGCGAGACACATTAAGAAAAAGTACTGCATGAATTCACCTATACATAAAATCTTTTAAAATATGTCAAATTCACGTAAGCACAGATTAGAATATTGGTTACTAGGGGTGGGGAAGTAGAGGATGGGGAGAGACATTATTCAAAGGGTACATGGATGCCATCATGTAGAATGAATAAGTTCTACAGATCTAATGTACAGCATGATGACTATGGGTAATTATAGTGTATTGTATAGTAGAAATTTGCTAAAGAGATTTTAGTGCTTTCACCACATACACACACAAAGGTAACTATGTGAGGAGATTAATATGTTAATTAGATTGATAATAGTTATTTCATTACATATTTGTATATCAAAGCATTATTTTATAAACCATTATAATTTTATTAAAAAAAAATTTAAATATCTGGGCCAAAGACTGTAACAGACAAGGAAGGAACATAAATAGCAGTAAGTTCATGAAAAGATGCTCTGTATCATGTCCTGTGGGAAACACAAATTAAAACAGCAATGAAATACTGCTACACACTTATGTGAATGGACAAAATTTAGAATATTGACAAGACCAAATGCTGACAAGAATGTGGGGCAACAAGAACTCTCCTTCATTGCCAGTGGGAATGCAAAACAATTTACCTATTTCTTACAAGACTAAACATATTCTTACCATAGGATCCAGCAATCATGTCTTTGGTATTCATCCAAAATGGTTGAAAACTTTTGTCTATTCAGTTTCTTGCATATACCAAGTATTTTCCCTTCTCAGATACATTGCACCCATCTCTCCCACATCTTCAATGCCTTTCCTCAACTTTTTCATCTGGGTCTATCTTTTCCTCATGTTATTCCCTCAAAAAGGTCTTTCCTGACCACCTTAATTCAAGTAAGCACCCCTTTTACCCCATCATTTCTTGTCTTAATAATCTCTTTATGCTACTTATAATCACTTATAAATGTTATCTGTTTCTTCAGTTGGATTTCCTTAATATTCCAGTTTCTTTAAGGACAAAAACTTGTGTGATTTGTTCATTGTTAATGTTTCATCACCTCACCAATAGTGCCTTATATCTCTTAGGTGCTAAGAAAAAGTTAATCAAAACTTGGAAATAAGACAACGGATGGCATGTAACAGTCTGGCCTGAAAATTATTCAATTCTGGAAGATGGCTCAATTGTTCTTGACTTTGATATTATATGAGAGGGGAACAACAACAAAAAACCAAACAGAATTATCTTCTGTAGGGCAGGCCCCTTGTAGTACAGGCTACCTCTGCTAGGTGAATATTCTGGAAAGCCCATCTGTATCAATATACTATCTGGCATTGTTATGAAAGGCTGTGTTCTTCACAACACAGTGGCTTCAGTGATTTATTTTGTCAGACTCTTTCAACATGTTTTCCCATTTAATGAAGGGTGATACAGAAGCACACCTGTCCACGTGGTGCTGACTATTCAGCAGCTTTTGACCAAAAATGCAATGACCCTCATGCCCCACCCTTCCTGTTTAACTGATTTTACCCCAAGTGACTTCTTTTGTTTCACCAGGTGAAAAAAAGTTCTCAAAGGGAAACATTTTGCTGATATGGAAAAGGTAAAACAACCAACCAACAAAAACTGCAGAAGCACTAAAGGGCATCAAAATTGATTAGTACAAAACTGTTTTGATTAGTAGGAAAACATCTCAATAGGTTTATTGCATTAAATGGAGAGTACTTTGAAGGTGACTGAAAGTAAGAATACATAATTTTTAATAAATTATGTTTTTAGGGTCCTCCTTCATGCAATTAGAGTCCAGACATTATGAACATGCATGTTCATTTATATAATTTTTTGTCAGATAAGAATACTAACTCCAAAGTTTATAGCATTATTGACTTGTAGGACATTAACCAGGTTTGCATGTATCAATTTTATCTCAATTTAATGACTATAGTTACTGTTCCCTTGTTCATAAAATAAATGTACCTTTGGCATACATTCATTTTAAAAATGCATGAGAATTTTTTCAACTCTGAAAATTTTATTTTGAAATGTATGGTTGTTACTTCAGAAGGCATAAGGGAATTCATTTGGGGGAGCCAGTAAAATTCGGTGATTGAAAAGTGCATCATAAGAACTATTTTAAGTTCAAAATGCTTTTTTCTTTTCCTTTCTTTCTTTCTTTCTTTTTTTTCTTTCTTTTTTTTTTTTTTTTTTTGCCACAGAGGACAATTGGAACCATAGAACTTTATCTTTACTGATTATCTGCTCTGTTTCTGGTTCTTGGCCAACTTTGATTTTGGTTTAGGATTGATTATGGTCAATAAATTATTCCCTATTGGTGGTAGTTATTCTGTCACTTTTGTTTTATAATCTGATATAAATCTGTTTCCTACCAGTCAAAAGACAAAAATATTTTGCTACATTTCTTTGGGGTTTTTTTTCTGGCCTTTTGGTTTGTTTATTTTACAAATGACCTGTTAGAAAAATCTTTGTTAACCATTGGAAACAAGGATGGCCCTTTCACATCTGAGTTATGATGTATTCTGCTTCTTCTGTCTTGACCCATTGCTTAGACCAAAGAACTAGAAAAGCATTTACCTTTTACTGAATATGAAATATCTTCCTGTCTCTGAATGATGTTAATAAATAAGACCATATAATCTCTTAGCAATCCTTTTCTGACTAGTTCAGAAAAACTAACATGTTTACATAAGTATAACATACTCCCCAATTGTCAGGGAAAATGTTTTTAAATGAAACTTTTAATACTGTCAAGTGTTACCCTTTCAAAAATCCCTCTTATAGAAACTGTTACTTCAGCAGCAGTTTTATATAAGAATGTAAATTCAGTCAATTAAGATGAATTCTTAGACAAACCAGATGGTTTGAAAATTTGATTTAAAAACAAGCCAGCTAAATATGTTTTCTCTGATTTTTCTCAGTTTGGAATATATAATACAAGTATTTTTCCCTTGTAAGACCTAGGTATTTTAAACTTCCTAAACTTACACTGATTATCAGATGAGCAAATGTTACTCTTATATCATGTAGAGAGTCAGAAAAAAATTATAGTATCCATTAAATTAACCCATATTTAAAAAAATATTTCAATAATTTTGCTCACTAGTATATCAGCTTAAATATAAATTTCAAGATTCCTCCTTAATTTTAAAATGTTGGATAATATTAAATTGAGTTAATTAATAGGCAATCTTTTTTTTTTTTCCAAGATTTTATTTATTATTTTTAGAGAGAGAGGAAGGGAGGGAGGCAGAGCAGAAGAGAGACATCAATGTTTGGTTGCCTTTCACCTGCCTCCAGCTAAAGACCTGGCTGGAGACCTGGCTTGCAACCTGGGTATGTACCCTGGCTGGGAATCGAACCAGAGACCTTTGGGTTCGCAGGCCAGCACCTTAACCACTGTGCCACCAGCCAGGCCAATAGGTAATCTTTATAGATATGTTATTGTCTAAGTAATAATTTTAGTTATTTAATATTTAATATTTAGTTATTTAATATTTTGTAAAATTACTAAAACATTGGTCACAAAGTAGTTTTACAAGATATAAAATTGTATTGTTTTTATATGCATATTTCAAAGTGCTTTTATCTTTGATGAAAACAAATGATGTATTTACAGGTGATCATCAGGTATGTTCATGAGCATCATGTTTGCTAAAGCTTGTATATGACACACAACTTTCAAACACCTGACTTCCAGTATTCTTTGTGAATAGTAGTTAATTTGGTTAAAACTTAAAATTAATATGGGTGAGTAGTTAGTTAATTCTGGTAAAGTTATAATTAATAGGGGCGACTGAGTATATACTGGAAATAGTAATGGCAAATAATCAACTGTGTAAAACAGAGTAATGGGATCTCCTTTTGTTTTTTGAGGAAAAGATATTTTGTTCTAATGAAAAGTGATTTGGGTAAAAATTACTTTCCTTTAGTCTCCTTACTTTTTGAGATATTTCTATTTATATAAGTGTAGTAAGACAATCCTCCCCTATACTATGGCATAACTTATCAAATTAATTATGATCAAATTAATTGAGATCACTGTGAATATCATGTTGGCTAATAAATCACTTTAATAACAAGCCCACCATTAATGAAAAATGATTGAACTTTATAAATAGAGGCAACACTTTCAATTCTCTACAAGGAAACTACCTTGGCACCCAGTTTCCAGGGTCTCAGCCTCTCAGGTGGTGATAAATGTGAGGCAGGGCAGAAACTTCAGAAAATCTGGTAACCCTCAATCAGAGAGTCTCTCAAATCTGTATTTGTCAGAGATATCTGATGGAGAGTTTCCTTCACTTGATTTCCCAGCCTTGGGCAAGAGAAACAAATTATAGAAGATTTTTTAAAAACTACTGTGCATGAATATTTAAATGTCTTGAAAGAACTTATTGATCTCACCTTAGTAGTTACTTGACACTCCGTACTTGAGGGTTATACACATAGCCAATTAGTAACTTCCTAAACCTATGTAAATAAGCAGGCCTACACATAAAACATTTTTTGTTTGTTTGTTTTTTAAAGATTTTACTTATTATTTTTAGAGAGAGGGGAAGGGAGGGAAGCAGAGAGGGAGAGAAACATCAATGTATGGTTGCCTTTCACCTGCCTCCAGCTATGGACCTGGCTGGAGACCTGGCTTGCAACCTGGTTATGTGCCCAGCTGGGAATTGAACCAACAACCTTGGGGTTCACAGGCTGGCACTTTATCCACTCTGCCACCAGCCAGGGTTTAGAACAATGTTTTAGTCATCAAGACTACTGTTTAGAAATTACCAAAATAGGTTACTATTAATAAACATTATTTCATTTATTTTTTGTATTTATTTATTTATTGTATTTTTACCATTACCCTTTTGTCCCCCTTATACCTTCCACCCCATGCTATCACCATACTGTTGTTCATTTCCATGAGTTCTTTTTCCTTTTTGCTCAATCTTGCCACCCCCTACCTTCCCCCACCCACCACTAGTGGTCATCCTGTGAGCCTGTCCCCATTTTCCTTGTGAGTTCAGTTTGTTCATTAGCTAAGCCAGTGAGAGAAAGACAAATACTATATAGCACAGGTGGTAAATACAAGGCCCCCGGGCCTAATCAGGCCCTCTATCTTGTTTTATCTAGCCCAGCACCTTTTGCCCAGCATCTTGTTTCTACCTGGTTTGCTTAACTGTTAAGGAGTAGTTACATGTATATGGTCCTAAAATTATATCCGGCCCTTTGAAGGCAACCAAGAGGCTGTTATGGCCCCCAGTTAAAATGAGTTTGACACCCCTGCCATATAATTTCTCTTATATGTGAAATCTAATGAACATTATTTTATTTTAATATTAATCATCTAAGGCAAGGCTAGGCAAAATTTTCTTAAAGTAGCTGAGGTTTTTAAATAGTCTATGCCCACAACTACTCAACTGAGCCATAAATGATGAATTAATGGGTGGTATGGCTGTGCTGCATTTCAACTACATGAAAATGGGAGATTGGTCACTAGACAGTTACCTGTGATGTATAGAAATGTGCTTTATGCTGATCTTTGTTATTTCCTATTAATGCATAGGGTCTGTAAATTTACATGTTAATTTACCCATTTCTATTTAGTATAAAAGATAAAATCCAAAGGTTAAGGTTATATTGGCCTGCAGGACATTATGTGTATCTAATCTAGAAATCTCATTTTTAATGCCCTTTTTGGAAGATTATATAATTTTATTCTTCTAATTCTCATTTTGGTCAGATTTACTGTTTTAATGATTCTTTCAATAATGAGTTAATTAATTTTGATCAATTTTATTCTATTGAGTTGGCCAAAAAAATTTTTTTCTAGTGAGTGTTTAGTTGTCTTTATTCAAAACAATTTTGTTAGATAGTATTATCATAGCTGTCATATCAGCAGGCATTAAAAAAACATTAAAATTGGTAAATTTTTATATAGCCATTTTAATATTAAAGATGCAAGAAAATATGCATTTTTTGGCATACTATGCTTTATTACTTTAAGAGAGGTAAAAATGCAACTGAATGCAAATAAAAATTTGTGCTGTGTATGGAGAAGGTTCTATGACTGATTAGACATGTCAAAAGTGGTTTGTGAAGTTTTGTGCTGAAGATTTTTCACTGCATTATACTCCATGCACGATCAGGTAAACCAGTTGAAATTGATAGCAATCAAATTGAGGCATAATTATAACAATCAACATCATACCATGTGGGAGATAACAGACATACTCAAAATTTACAAATCAATTAAGTTATTGGTGAAAATGGAAAATGTCTTTTATTTTACAGAAAACACCATATAGACTTTCTTACCAACACAATACATCCCTAAGAGAATCATGTTTTAAATTTTTGAAAATTATACATGGAAAATAAAAATATCAATATATGAATGCCTTTTGAATCTTAATTTTATTATCTTAGATAAAAATTTTTAAATTCCTCTTAGACTTTAGTCATGTTTGGTGGTAGAATCTGAGAATTTTCAAATAGGTCTACCTTTCAACTGTGGACAAGATAAAATTTGATTATTTAATGTATCGAGACCAAAATGTTTGAGACCAAATATATTGTATTATAGTACAATTATATTTGTATCCCCTATTAAATCTAATACTAAACATATCTATTTTTCTGTATGTAGTCATTTGTTTTGAAATGGGTTTATTTTTCCAACTATATCAATAATTCTAAATCCCAAGTTGCTGTTGTTTTCTGGGCCATTTATGGGAGTATACAAAATCATTTCTACATAGAGAAAAGCCTTTGTAGGCCTAAAAGGCCATGGTTACAAAAACGAAGATAATCTAAATTATTTAATTACTTTTTCTTATGACAGAGTTTGAACCCTTGATGAAAAACCATCATAATAGGCATGCTGCTCATTATAGCAGTGTGGTACAATTAAAAAAAAAAAAAAAAAAACAAAACATGTCATTCATGCAAAAAAGGAAAAAAGTCCTATTAAGTCATTAAGGACATTGGGAGGCAAGCTTCACTCAGAATTAAATTGCTGTAGGTAAGTCTGAGCACAGGATTTCTAAGTGATAAGCATGCTTCTTGGTCTTTATTAGGGGAAAGTTCCTTATGGCCCAACAATCTATGCTTTGATGATAACCACCTCAACACAGGTAATATATGCTTAAAATTAAAACTTCGTGGACTGATAACCAAAATCCAAGATTTAGTCCAGTCACAATTCTGGAATGTAGACCACTGATTGGGAATTCCTTCCTTTCTTGCAAGGAGGCTTTGGTGCTTTGCCACCTCCCTAGCTCTAGGTATATCTTTCATCTGGCCACTGTTCTACAGTAATGGAGCCAATAGAGTCCTTGCTTTAAGGTGTTTCCCAATGGACTGTTCTCTACAATATCAATGATTTTTAAGTTTGTTAGTTAGAAATTGAAAAACAGCTACCTGGGGAACAAGTGGTTTTAACTGAATTTTTTAAAATATTGTTTTGTTTCTTACCTTCTTCATTGCATTTTCTACCATGAACTCCAGCTTGGGTCAGGGTATTAAAATTTACAGTCCTGTCAATTTGAGAATTATCATCAGGTTTTTGGCCACATTGTATTACTGGCTGCAGGCACAAAGAACTTCTCCTCACTGGACTGTATTTCATTCCTTCTCTGTTTTCAGATAGGCTGTTAAGAAAAAGCTGGGCCCTTTCTTGGGGAAACTTACTGAAAGCTACAAAAAAACAGTTGATACATTCCAAAACACTGTCATTTCTCTATGAAGTTTCCCTTGCCTCAGAGGACTATCTGAAAACTTAAGAAACTGTGTAAACATGGTTGTGTAAGTAATTCCTACCACTATAGAGCAGATATCAGTATTTCTTCAGGGAAGGTTGGGGGAATTCTCATCCTGTATTCTTTAGCAAATTTAAATTGTAGTTTAAGATTTCCAGTTGTAATACTCCATTTCCAGGTACTAATTTCAGAATTATAACCCCTTTCAGTGCCAACCAACTCAAAATGGCATAAGTAAATGTTATGTTTTACTCAAATGAAAATTCCAAATAATCACATTATGTTGCCAAAATGTTGTCTTTTTTATGTTTTTCAGTTTAGAAGTTCTACTTTGGTGGCTATATTCTCAGTTAAGTTTTTCTTCATGGCACACAATGGCCACCAAAAGTCACAAACTCATATTCCTCTAGTTTAGCAGTGACAGTGGAAGGGGTTTTCCTTTTTTCAGATGGTTACAGAAAATCCTAGGCTTCTGCTTCTTGCTTGGCTAATTGAACCTGCTTGCCTGAGAGATGGAATTCTTCACTAGCAAAGCCAAGACCAACTTCACTAGCACTACCAACACCATGACCAAGAGTAGCATGGGAATGGTTCCACAAAAGAAAATCAGAGTAAACTTACAAGAGAAGAAATTGAAACCAATAAAGTAAAAAGAACAAACAGCTATCACTTGATGAAGCATGTTGAAATATAATAAATCTTATTTCTGATGAATCTTGCAGACCTATGGTGACTAAGCATCACTTTCTTTTGTAAATGTTTATAAAACATTTATCTATTATACCACCTTTAATAATCTCAGTTTTATTAACTTAGTTAATTTATAAAAAGTTTTTATTTCTGAAATAAAGTAAAAAATATACTTCTTCCTCCAAAAATTTTAACAATGATTTGCTATACAAACATATATCAAAGTTCTTTCAATAACTGCAAAAATAACTGAACTTATTTGCAACAGCTATTTGGTTTCTCATATCCCAGGTCTTATATTTTTCTTGTCTTTTTCTCAAACATTTTTAGGTGGAAGATTAAGTTTCTGTTTAATGGTGATACTTCATTTACTATTTTGTTAACGTTAGATCTTCAAGTGATAGAGTTCTTTGCTTCTCTACTTTCTGGCTCTTAACATAGTTAAAACACATACCTCATCCCTTAAAAAAAAAAAAAAAAAACTTTTACAAGCTTTTAGCGCAGTCTGTCATTTAGTATTCCTGACTCTATAAATGCCACTTTTACATCTATATTCTGTCTAAGCCATTTGTTCCAACATGTGTACAATTCTTTCAAATCTGTGCTCATTTAATATCTGTGTATATGTATCTAATTTCTTCAGTTGGTCTTCTCTATTTTATTTCTTTACTTGGGTAATTCATAATAAAAGAAGTATTTCCAATTTTTAGAAATCCTCATTCTCAAAAAAATAAAATCTGTTCTCAGAAGTAGAAGTTTGAATCTATGTCATCATAAATGTTGATTCTTAATCCTACATTGTGGTGCTTATGTCTGCCTATATCCATCAGCCCCTGCTTTAAATATTACAAACTTTATGGACTGCATGTTCTCATTTTCAGATGGTGCTGTCAGCTTTCAACAGTACTTCAGGGGGGCATTATAATATCATATAAAACTGACAGGTATAAGGCCTTTCAATTCTTCCTCCTGAAATGGCTAATAACTTCCATATTAATTTACTTAAGCCTCAGTGTTCTTATCTATAAAATGGTTATAATATTATAGCTGTCTTGGAGATTTTTGAAGATGAAATTCCATAGCCTAAACACTTAGTATAATACCTGATATATGAGGGTGCTTAATACATAGTTTTCTTTTATTATGGTTGTTATTGTCATAATTTGTTAGATTTTGTAATGCCTCCATCTTGGAGAGTTTTAAAAGTTAAGGGCCATATTTCCAATACTAGCCCATTCCTGAGTTTAATTTCACCCGATGGCATAGAGAACTACCAACTGTCTTCTTTCTAAATTTCTTGAATATGCTCATAACTTACAAATACTTTTATTAGTCTATAGGAAAAAAAAACATGCCATTATTCTGAAAACAGACAGGATTCCCTTGATCTCTTCCCTATTTAAAACTTACATAGCTGATATAAAAATCCTACGATTACTTTTTCCTTTTCTTTGTTTTTTCATTCATCAATTTCTGGATCCTAGTTTACATCTTTATTTGTCTCCTCATATTTTTTCTTGTTTCAATCCCTTCTTACTGATATTTCTACAAAGTAAAGAAATATTTTATCCTCTATAACATTTCAGAAGCAGAAAAACATTCTTTGAACACTTTGAATTTGTCATCGATATTAGGGGGTAGTGCCTGTCATTTTTAGTTTAGCTATTTGTCATCACCAGCCTGGATCATCTGACTGTTATCTACTACCTTTCTGTATCTTGACTTTGTCTTTTTCTTTAAATATTCAGAAATGTTTTTTTTAAAGAACTAGTATGCTTATGAAACTTCAAAGTTTACAAGAATTAGAGCTTCCCAATTGCTAGACATCAAAGATCAAAGTCAATAGGATAACAAAGAAGGTCCTCTATAACTCTACTTTATCTGCTGCAAAATATCAAATGCATGTATATCAGCCATACTGAACCAAATGTTATCCTATATCATTATATTATTACCAAATAGACTCAGTTAATGAATGCCTATAGACCTTAACAATTGAATGGGTCATAATCACACTTGTGGTTATTGCTGAATAGACTATAGATAACTTGGGTGCTCTGCCATGAAAAGATTAGCTCAGCCAATCAGATTTCCCTACTTTAAACATGAAATTTGTACATTAAAAAGTTAGTACAGTAATACATGGAAAACTCCTCTAGGAAGTCATGTAGGTTCTGGGGCTGGGAAAATGAAAAGAACAGAGAGGGAGTCAATCAGAAGAAAGAAAAAAAAAAACAGAAAGAGGTCAGCTTGCAATAATACATTGAATCAGTGAGAACACTCAGAAAGACAGAAGCAGACAGAAATATGGACTGCCTTGATTGATGACACTTTCTGGATGCTATTTTCACTGAGAATTTTGTGCCTTTTTAAGATAAGCCTTTCCCTATTTCTAGAGTTAGCTTTAGTTGGGTTTGCTTCTTTTCCACTGAAAAAGTCTTGACACGAACAGAACAGATGAGCTATTCTTGGTCATCCTGAATTTTTTTCCTCTGGCAGATCTTTCTTCTCTTGCACAATTCCTACTTTTATATCAAACCTTAGCTCAAACATTGCCAACTCCATGAATGCATTTTCTACTTCTTAGGCCAAATTAATTTCTGTCCCCAGCATGATCAAAGAATACCATTTATTTACTTAATGTACTATCTGTATCACACTTTTAAAAAATATTTATCTCTTCAACTCAGCTGACCTTGCTTCAGTTTCTGTATCTATACAAAGTTCATACTAATAGTATTTTCTCAGAGAGCTGTAGTTGGAATTAAATTATTTGACACATGTACAACATTTACAGACTAGCTATAATAATAGAGACTTTCCTATCCATATAATATTAATTCTGCTGGAATTCAGTTTCTAGTATATTTTTCTTAATTAATGACTAGTAAGTTTACTTCTAAAAAACAATTAAAACTAATACAGAAGTTAAAAATTTATTACTACACTATTTGTACATGTGAATAAGTATAAATATGAGTAATATCTATGGCCATGTACAAAGTTTCAACTAGAATTGACTTGGTTGGACAATAATGGTTTTCTATAAGATCTGTCATTAGTAAATTTTAACCAGCAATAATTAGCAAGAACTGTGTTGGTTACAAATTGGATAGTTCATTTTTCAGGTAGTGGAGCCAAGGGCGGTGAGAGGTGGGACATCTATCTTTTCATATGTAAATATAGAAACACTTGGACATTTTTACTATGGAGTAGTGTTTCAGTTATTTATTTAAAAATCCAGTTCTTATAAGTATTGAGCCAGTTTGTCATATACCTAGGTGTAACATCACCCATAATGACATTGTTTGATACATAGAACTAAAGACAGAGGGCTGTTCATTGGCAATTGAGTGCATTCCTACTGTGCTATAGCCTTTTGCTTATATTGTTAGTGAATTCTATTTTTTGCTGAAAATTTGCAAATAAATATATAACATTGCAATAGAATGGCAGTTTAAAGAAAATAGACCTAACTGATTAACCTGCTTATCTGTCCTTGATCAATTGTGTTATACACAGTATTTTATTTAAAATGTCCTGGGAATAATAAAAGGAACCAAGCTTTCCACAACTTTTGTAGCTTGTAGAAACTGGCTAGAAATTATTTTAATTTAAAGTTCAAACAACATGAATGTCAAAAATTCTAAATATCAAACCCAGAGAAGCTCTGCAACTTCTTTGGCACAAACATGTAGCTGTGCTATGCATTAATTGCCATGTTCATTAGGAATAGTTTGACTCTTTGTACAATAGATAAAGCTAAAAACTGATTAAAAGAAAAACCCATTGCAAGTGACTTTAATCATGTTTTTACTTAAATATCCCTTAGAAAATTGATGGAAATTTTCCAGTAGCCATAAAAAGAATAAGAAAATAGGCCAGAAAAATAAAACAGAACTGTGTTAAGAATGAGACTAGTTTTTGAAAGTCTTCACCAGGGAAAGTAATATTTATTTTTCAGTGAAAACTTGTATTTCTTTAAAATTTAAGATACCAATTTTGATGCTTAAATTAAAAGGCCATAACCAAATACTACAAATTAAGTGTCTTAACAACAGAAATTTATTTTCTCACAGTCTTGGAAACTCGAAGTCCAAAAATCAAAATGGCAGCAGCATTTCTCCTTTGTAAAGGCTGTGAAAAAAGGCTCCATTTTAGGCCACTTCCTATTTATATTATCTTCCCTCTCAAACTGGCTATCTCTGTGTCCAAATTTCCTGTTTTTAAAAAGATGCCAGTCATGTTGGATAAGGGGTCCACCTCACTCCACCACAAGCTCATCCTAATTATTTATATCTGCAATGATCCCATTTCCAAATCAGGTAGGGATCTGATGTCCTTGGGGGTTAGGATTTCAATACTTGAATTTTGGTGGAAAATAACACATAATATCTTACTTCTTAATTTTGCCACAAGCTGTCATTTCTTTGACAACTACCTTTCTTAATGTAGCTATGTATGCTCTTCACACAGATAATATGCTTGAATCTCTTACAAATTTCTATTTTTAACATTAATTGCTTGGAGTAACAGTGAAGAAATGCCACCAGTTGGCTACCTCTGAATAACATAGCTAAATGACAGAAGCTTGCCTTTCCATTTTTTTGGCACCATCTTTCTTGACAGTTTCTCTAGTGTGAATTTCAAAGAGAAAATCCAAATTACCATTAACTGCTCCCTTAAATATTTTCTTTGATAATGGTCGTACACACACACACACACACACACACACATGTCATGCAAATCTGTATTTTATTTCCTACACATATCAAATCTAACTTTTAGGACTTTTCACTTTCAAACCCTCACCCACATTTATATTTCTAGGGTCTCTCCAAAACCTTTCAAATCATGTTAAGCGAATCTTAAATGCTAACTAGTCTGCTTATCCTTTTGCAGTTACTTTCTCTTTTGGAAATTTTTCATGAGCTCAGGGTTTTTATTCCTTTTTCTTTAATTCAGTAGTCCCAAAGTTATTCTTAAAGTGTCATGGTTTTTAACATAAAAACAAGGTTGTATTGCATAGACACTGAAGGAATATTAGTGCCTTTATATGGCTTCCACTGGTAATCCGACTAGTTACTCTCTAGAAAGCCCAGAAGAATGTGTTACATGTATAATGTAGAAAAATCAGCCAGTTGATTATCTTTCAAAGAATGAGCAATGATTTGTTTTCTTCTATGACAGACAGTTTATGGATATAATGTACTCTCACTCTTAGCTTCAAATCATTGATCTTTAATTAAAACTTTTTTCTAGTTATTTTTAAACTAGTGACCCAAAGATAAAAAACAATAGTACCTAATTGGTTTCTAACTCTAATCTAATTGCTGCACTATCATTTGAGTTACTTTCTATAAAATTCTTATCTATAAAACCTACATTTATTGATTCAACAAATCGTTATAACCACCCTGTGACAGACACTATTCTAGGTGCAGACACTATATCAGTGAAATAAAATCCTTATACTTGTAACACTTAGTATCTTATTGAGAAAATATAATACATGTAATGAGTAATTATAATAATTATGTATTAAAAAGTAACAGTTGCTATTGTGAAAAATAAGAGATAGAGTACTGAGAGCTATATTAATAATTCAATTACTAATAACCATAAAAATGATTGAGAAACTCAACTACAAGAAAAAAGTAAACTTCTAAAGGAGGAGGAAAACACTATAAATGTGTTTATAACACATCATGTGTTTATAAAACAATGTCAAAACTCAAATTGCTAATTAGGTGAAAACTATGTGCAGCATATATGAATTTATGACCATACTTTTACAAAGAAATTCAAACTGAAAAGACTTTTTTAATCTACTAGATTGAACATTTCTGTTAAAAGTTAATTTCAAAAAGTTGAAAAGGTCTACAACAAACTCAGTTGTCAGAGCTGTGTGAAAAATGTGGTCTCATGGATCACTGTTAGGACTATAAACTGTTACATGCCACCTTATTTTAGCTGGCACTTAAATTATCAGAAATATAGTCCAGTTATATCACACATATAAGGTGCCATATACATAAGGTTATGCTTTGCATTAGTATTTTTCATCTATAAGGAGCTTATTAGTAAGATATATGATGTCTCCAAGGAGAAAAAACAAATGATGTATAAATGATGAAAAATAAGAAGCTACAGGGTGTGACAAAAGTAGGTTTACAGTTGTGAGTGTGTGAAACAGTTTACTATTTTATTATTTATTAATTATTGTATTATTTTCCATACAAACAACTGGGAAGTTACTATTGTCCCACTTGAATATATATGTACCTTCATAGAAATGCAGAAAGATATTAGTAATAGTAATAATGCTAATAAGTAAAAGAAAATTGTAGATCACATAAAATATAGAGGATTAAACCTAGTTGAATATATAGGACAAGGTGGTAGGAAATGTTTACTTCATAATGCATATTTATTGTTTGAAATGTGACAAAACTATTTTATAACAGTTTTCTTGTAAGGAAAAGCTATTAGTTATTTATATATTAATTTGATAGGTGACCTTTTCCAAAATAATATCTCATATAAGGAAAGTATTTTCTTCTCCAAGATAGTTATGTCATCCTAACCCAATCTTTTGAAATACATTTCTCAAAAATCCAGAGTAATACAGAATGCCTCTAAGTAATACATATATCCCATAAGAGAAAGGAAATATTTTAAAGTATACAAAATGTATTGAATAAATTAATTATCATCTTGATTTTCATGTGTTAGCTTTCACACCTGTTCAATTGATTTTATTCCACAAGACAATAATATTATGGAAATAATCAGTCTTAGTCATACAGTGTGATTGAAATTGGTGCTGGTGCATAGGATTTTGACACCATTCTCTTCAATTTTTTCTTTTACTTTTCACACATAGTTAAACTATACTAAATTCCAATTCCACTTTTCAAGGACATCCTTGATCTTTTTTCTTAAGAAGAAATGGACATATTAAGAAACAGCAATATAATAAATAGCTGATGTCTCCTTTTTTAGTTTTATTTGGGGATAATTGGATATGTCCCTAAAAAGAATCCTTTTCTTAAAGTATTAGGCAAACGTTATGGAAGTACAAGATGTTGTAAGAATGAATATCTGAAAAGAAAAGCAAAAATACTGGTAATTCAATCAGCTTTCCCTCTTTTCTTAAGTTTTTCTAAATTGATATTCAAAGCAAGAGTATAACATTGTCTGATGTATGTACATAGAATATGTTTGCACACAGAGGAAATATTTAAGACAATTACATTACAAACAGGAGAAGATCAAAAGGACTTTTTAAAAAGTAATATTTTCCACATTTTACTTGATTGAGAAACAAGACACTAGTGGATATTTGTAGTAGAATGGTTCTGTATCTTGGTGGTGGTGGTGGTTACAGAAATTTATTTATGCATTAAAATGGCATACAATTACACACACATTGTACAATAGTTACACAAGGCATAAACGCTGAGGAAACTGGATGAAAAGTACATAGCATCTTTTAACTTTGTAACTGTTTATAAATCTGTAAATATTTGAAAATTAAAAAATTAATTATGATACAAAGTTGCTTATCAGGCTGGCCTTGTCTGCATTCTCCTAATGCATAAAAAATTTGTACAATGTTTGACACATTATTCATAAAATTGTGAATTCTTATTTTAAAGATTTTATTTTAAAGATTTTATTTATTATTTTTAAAGAGAGGGAAAGAGAGAGAGAGGGAGAGAGACATCACTGTATGGTTGCTTTTTACCTGCTTCCAGCTATGGACATGGCTGGAGACCTGGCTTACAACCTGGTTATGTACCCTGGCTGGGAATTGAACCAGTGACCTTTGCAGACCGGTGCCTTATCCACTGTGCCACCAGCCAGGGCCAAATTGTGCATTCTTTAGTGCACTGTGCACAATAGAAATCTGCCTGTGTTTTATACTATGTAGAATTGAAATAGTCTTAGATTGCAATGTAATTAGTGTTAAAAATTCGGCTTTCAATTCTTATTAATATTTACTAACCAAGTGTTATTTCAATTTAAAACACATAATATTTTTAACACTTTATTCAAAAGTGAGTGTTTTTATTATACCTAATTTACTTAGAAATTAGACTTCTGAAAAACTTCTACATTAAGCTAAATACATAGAAAATGTATTAGCTTGTGTCAGGAATTCAGCAGCCTTTTGTCTTCAGCAATTTCAATGCCAACATTCCCATTTCCAACTCACCTAATCATGTTTTATTTTTAAATGATTTTTCAAATCACAACCATGTTGAACCATTTAAACAAAATACATATTAATAAAGTCATTAATTGTGAGGAAATTTGTTTTAGCCAAAAATCTCCTTTTATTGTCCCTGACTTGATGTGTCAGTTACACATCAAAAAACTTTGGTACATTTACACAATGGAATACTATACAGCAGAAAGAAAGAAGGAACTCCTACCCTTTGCAACAACATGGATGGAACTGGAGAGTGTTATGCTTAGTGAAATAAGCCAGTCAGTGAAGGACGGATACCATATGATCTCACCCATTACAGGACACTAATGAACAAAACTAACAACAAGCAAAACAGAACCAAATATATGAATACAGTGAATAGGCCTTCAGTGATCAGGAGAAAGGGGGTTGGGGAGGGGGGAGGAAGAGGCAGGGAAGGGGAGCAACTTAGACAAGAACCTAGTAAAGGAACCATGGACATGGACAACAGGTGGGATTGACTTTGGTGGGGGGGATGGGGGGAGGGGAACAGAAGGGAGTAAAAAGGGGATGGATGTAATACAACAACAATAAAATTAAATTTAAAAAATTAGTTGATAAAGATCACCACAGCTAAAATATCTCACAAAATTATCTGACGCTTTCATATTGAATTACATTCTTCTTCCACTTAGTCACACATAATGCCATTGGTCTAATTACAATATTTGCCACAATAATAGATATAGGACTACTTTTCATTTATTTAAGCTTCTATGGTTAATACAGAAATGTTTAAATACAGAACTATGTATATAGATATACATAAAGCTACAATACTTTGTTAGCTGATTTCCTACTGAAGTTAGGCTGCCAAAATGAAATGGCTTGACATTTAAAATCTCCATACATGAAATGCACACATAGTAGTGAAAAGGTTAGAATAGTCTTATGAAGTTCATCTCACAGTGTATGTAGCTGTTACAGAAATTTCTGATCATGACCTATAAACTTGCATTCTCTTTATTATAAATATATAACAGGTGACTTAACATGAGAATGCCAATGATGTTCTATACAGTTATCCCCCATTATCCAATGGGGTTCTGTTCTAAGAACCCTGTGGACATGTGAAATTTAAGATAGTACTGAACCTATATATGGTTTTTAAAAACAGTTTATTTATTATTTCCAGAGAGAGGGGAAGGGAGAGATGCAGAGAGGGAAAGGAACATCAATGTATGGTTGCCTTTTACCTGTCTCCAGGTAAGGACCTGGTTGGAGACCTAGCTTGCAACCTGGTTATGTGCCTGGGCAGGGAATTGAACCAGCAACCTTTGGATTTGCAGGTTCATGCCTTATCCACTGAGCCACCAGCCAGAGCCAGCTTTATTTTATTTTAATTTAGTTTTATTATTGTTGTATTACATTCATCCCATTTGCCCTCCCTTCTCTCCCCTTCCCCACCCACTCATTCCCCCACAAAGTCAATCCCACTTGTCCATGTCCATGGTTCTTCCATGCTAGTTCCTTGACTAAACTGCTTCCCTTCTTTGCCTCCTTCTTCTCCCACCCCCTCCCCATCCCTTCTGCCCACTGAAGATTTATTCATTGTTTTCATGTGTCTGGTTCTGTTTTGCTTGTTTGTTTGTTTTGTTCATTAGTGTCCTGTAATGGGTGAGATCATATGGTATTTGCCTTTCACTGACTGGCTTATTTCATTAAGCATAATACTTTCTAGTTCAATCCATGTTGTTGCAAAAGGTAGGAGTTCCTTCTTTCTTTCTGCTGTGTAGTATTCCATTGTGTAATTGTATCAGTTTTTTGATCTATTCATTCACTGATGGGCACTTAGGCTATTTCAAGCACTTGACTATTGTAAATAGTGCTGCTATGAACATAGGAGTATAAAGGTTCATATGAATTGGTGTTTCAGGGTTCTTCAGGTATAATCCTAGTGGCAGAATTGCTGGATCAAAAGGCAATTCCATTTATAGTTTTTTAAGGAAACTCCATACTGTTTTCTATAGTGGCTGCACTAGCCTGCATTCCCACCAACAGTGCAAGAGGGTTCCCTTTGCCCATGTGGACAAATACTTGTTGTTTGTTGATTTGTTGATTGCCATTCTGACAGGGGTGAGGTATCAGCTTATTGCGGTTTTAACTTGCATCTCTCTGACGGCTAGTGATGTTGAGCTTTCTTTCATATGCCTTTGGGTCCTTTGTATGTCTTCCTCAGAGAGTTATCTGTTCAGGTCCTTTGCCCATTTTTTAATTGGGCTGTCTGTCTCCCTGGTGTTGAGTTGCATAAGTTCCTTATATATTTTGGATATGAAACCCTTGTCTGAGGTGTCATTGGCAAGTATGTTTTCCCACACAGTTGGTTCTCTGTTAATTTTGCTGGTGTTTTCTTTAGCTGAACAGAAACTTTTCAGTTTGATATAGTCCCATTTGTTTATTTGTTCCTTTACTTCCTTTGCCCTTAGAGAAGTATCAGTAAACATATTTTTGCATAGGATATGTAAAACTTTACTGCCTATATTTTCCTCCAGAACCTTTATGGTGACACAGCTTATGTTTAAGTCCTTTATCCATCTTGATTTTATTCTTGTGTATGGTGTAAGTTGGTGGTCTAGTTTTATTTTGTTGCATGTTGCTGTCCTGTTCTCCCAACACTACTTGTTGAAGAGACTATTTTTATTCCATTTTATGTTGCTTCCCTCTTTGTTGAATATTAACTGATCCGAGAGTCCTGGGTTTATTTCTAGACTCTCTATTCTATTCTATTGACCTATATGGCTATTCTTATGCCAGTACCAGGTTGTTTTGATTATAGCAGCCTTGTAGTATAGTTTGATGTCCAATATTATGATTCCTCCTACTTTGTTCTTCTTTCTCAAGATTGTTGTGACTTTTTGTGGCCATTTTTGGCTCCATATAAATTTTTGAAGTATTTTTCAATATCTGTGAAATAAGTCATTGGTATTTTAATTGGGGTTGCATTGAATCTATAGATTGCTTTGAGTAGTATGGACATTTTAATGATGTTAATCCTTTCCATCCATGAACATGGTATATGCTTCCATTTATTTGTATCTTTCTTAATTTCTTTCTTCAATGCTCTGTAGTTTTCTGAGTACAGGTCTTTTACCTCCTAGATTAAGTTGATTCCTAAGTACCTTATTTTTCTTGTTGCCATGGTAAATGGGATTTGTTTTCTAGCATCCATCTCTGATGTTTCATTACTGGTATACAAAAATGCTTTTGATTTCTGGATATTGACTTTCTACCCAGCTATTTTGCTAAATTTGCTTATTAGGTCAAGTAAGTTTTTGTTGGAGCCAATCAGGTTTTGTATGTACACTATCATATCATCTGCAAATAATGACAGTTTGACTTCCTCCTTTCCAATTTGGATACCTTTGATTCCTTTTTCTTCTCTGATGGCTATAGCTAGAATTTCCAAGACAATGTTGAATAGAAGTGGAGAAAGTGGACAGCCTTCTCTCGTTCCTGATCTTAGGGGGAAAGCTTTCAGTTTTTGTCCATTAAGTATGATGTTGGCTTCAGGTTTCTCATATATGGCCTTCATAATGTTGAGGTATGTGCCCTCTATTCCCATTTTGCTGAGTGTTTTTATCATAAATGGTTGCTGTACTTTATCAAATGCTTTTTCAGCATCTATTGATATGATCATATGGTTTTTGTCTTTCATTTTGTAGATGTGGTGTATTACATTTATTAAGAATGTTGTTCCATTCTTGTATCCCTGGGATGAAACTCACTTGATCATGGTGTATGATCTTTTTAACGTATTGCTGGATTCAGTTGGCCAATATTTTGTTGAGAATCCTAGCATCTATGTTCATCAGATATATTGGCCTATAGTTTTTTTCTTAGTTGTGTATTGACCTGGTTTTGGGATTAGTATAATATTGGCCTCATAGAAAGAATTTGGGAGTCCTCCCTCTTTTTGGATTTTTTGGAATAGGTGGAGAAGGATGGAATTAGTTCTTCTCTAAATGTTTTGTAGAATTCACCTGTGTAGCATCCAGTCCAGGGCTCTTGTGCTTTGGAAGTTCTTTGATTACTGCTTCAATTTCACTAGTTGTTATTGGTCTATTCATGATTTCTGTTTCTTCTGGATTCAGTTTTGATAGATTATACATTTCCAGAAATGTGTCCATTTTACCCAGGTTGTCATGTTTCTTGTCACATAGTTGTAGTAATTTCTTACAATCTTCTGTATTTCTGATGTATCAGTTGTGATTTCCCCTCCTCATTTCTGATTTTATTTATTCAGGTCCTCTCTCTTTTTCTTGATGAGTTGGGTTAAAGGCTTTTCAATTTTGTTTATTTTTTCAGAGAACCAGCTCCTGGATTTGATTCTTCAAATTGTAGTTTGAGTCTCTAAGTTACTTAATTTTTCTCTGATCTTGATGATTTCCTTCCTTCTACTTGCTCTGGGCTTTGTTTGTTGTTACTCCTCTAGTTCTTGCAGCTTCATGGTTAGGTCGTTTGTATAAGCTTCCTCTATTCTTTTTACATAAGCCTGTATTGCTATGAATTTCCCTCTGAGGATCGCCTTTGCTGTGTCCCATAGGTTTTGGGATGTTGTGTATTCATTTTCATTTGTTTCCAGAAACTTCTTGATTAAATCTTTCATCTCATTGTTAACCCATTCATTACTTAAAAGCATGTTATTCAGTCTCCATGAGTTAGAGTGTTGTTTTTTTCTGTTGAAGTTGGTTTCTAGTTTCAAGCCATTGTGATCTGAGAAGATACTTGGTATGATTTCAATTTTCCTGTATTTGTGGAGGCTTGCTTTGTGACCTGCCATGGGGTCTATCTTTGAAAATGTTCCATGTGCATTTGAAAACAGTGTGTATTTTGCTTCATTGAGGTGAAAAGTTCTGTATATATCAGTTAAGTCGAATTAATCTAAAGCGTTTAATGTCAACACTTGGTTGTTGGTGTTTTTTTGTTTGCAAGATCTGTCCATTGTTGATAATGGATATTAAAATCCCCTATTAGTGTGTTTCTGTCCACATCCCTCTTGAAGTCCTCCAAGATTGTCCTTATATATTTGGGTTCTCCTATGTTGTGGGAGTATGTTTACAAGGGTTATATCTTCTTGCTGGATTATTCTTTCAAGTGTTATGAAATATCCTTCTTTGTTTCTTTTTATGGACTTTACTGTAAAATCTATTTTGTGTGAAATAAGTATTGCTACTCCAGCCTTTTTTTTCATGTCCATTTTCTTGATATATATTTTTCCATCCCTTCACTTTCAATCTGTGTTGACCTTTTGTTCTGAGGTGGGTCTCTTGAAGATGGCATATATGTGGGTCATATCTTCTTATCCATTCAGCTACCTTATGTCTTTTGACTGGCACATTTAATCTATTTACATTTAAAGTAATTATTGATACTTATTTATTGCCATTTTTTCCCTTTTTACCTGTGTTTCTTTCTTTCTGTTTCTGCATCTTTTTAAAGCAGACCCTTTAGCATTTCTTGCAATGCTGGTTTGATAGAAATGTATACTTTCAGTCTTCTTTTGTCTGGGAAACTCCTTATGTTTCCTTCCATTTTGAACAAGAGCCTTGCTGGGTAGAGTATTCTTGGTTGCAAGCCTTTGTTTCCCATTACTTGGAATATTGTCATTCCCTTTTGGCTTGTATTGTTTCAGTTGAATAATCATTTGATAACCTTATGGGATCCCCCTTATATATTATTTGCTATTTCTCTCTTGATGCTTTTAGGATTCTCTCTTTGTCTTTGAAATTTGTCATTTTAATTATGATGTATCTTAGAGTGGGTCTATTTGGATTCATTCTCATTGGGACTCTCTGTGCTTCCTCAACTTGAATAATGTTTTCACTCATTATGTTAGGGAAGTTTTCTCTCATTACTTTTTTGAACAGGTTTTCTATTCCCTGTTTCTCTTCTCCTCTGGTATCCCTACAGTATGGATGTTATTGCATTTCATGTTGTCCTACAGCTCTCTTAAAACTGCTTCATTCCTGTTCAGCCTTTTTTCATTCTGTTGCACTGTCTTGGAATGTTTATCTACATTGTCCTTCAACTTGCTGATCTGATTGTCTGATTCCTTTAGTCTGCTGTTGATTCCTTCTACTGTGTTCTTCAATTCATAAATTGTATTCTTCATTTCCTTCTGGCTCTTATTGATAGTTTCTATGTTCTTTTTAATGCTGGTGTAGTTCTCAGTAAGTTCCATGTACCTTCCCTGGAGTTCTTCATAGTTCCCCTGGAGTTTTTTGTAGTTTTCTTAGAGCTGGCTGAGCTCATTGAACTTCTCTATCATCATTATTTTGAATTCTATATCTTATTGTTTACTTGCCTCTGTTTCATTTAATGACCTTTCTGGGGATTCCTCCATTTCTTTTGGTGATGGACTGTTTATTTCTCTCCCCATTTTTGGATTTCATTATAATCCAATCAGACTGTGATTAGCTGCCAGGCTAAAAATCCACTAGTCTGGAATGATTGACTCAGTTGTAATCTTATTGATTTGTGATCCACTGCCAAGTTTAGATGCAGCTTCTCAGATGCAGCTTTGGGAGACAGGCCAATTCAGTTGTAAATCCATGAATCTGTGATTAACTACCAAACTCAGACCCTGCTGGGCTAGACAGAGAGGTTCAATTGTAATCCAATGGATCTGTGATCAACCACAAGCTCAGGTGCAGCTTGGTGGGGCAGATTCAGCTGTAAATCAATGAATCTGTGATCAGCCACCAGGCTTAAGTGCCACTGGGCTAGGCAGCAAGATCCAATTATAATCCAATGAATATGTGATTGGCCACCAGGCTCAGGTGGCATTGGTCTAGACTGAAAGATTTGACTGTAATCCAATGCATCTGTGGTCAGCTGCCAGGCTAAGAGGCCACTGGGCTAGACAGAAAGATTCAATTGTAGTCCAATGAGTTTGTGATCAGACACCAGGCTCAGGTACCATCAGGCAAGAAAGATAGTTTCAGTTGTAAATCAATAAATCTATGATCAGTCTCCAGCCCCAAGTGCCACTGGGTGAGTCAGACCAACTCAGTTGCAAACCAATGAATCCACAATCAGCCACCAGACTCAGTTGCCACTGTGTGGGGCTGATTGACTGACCTAGCTGTAAGTCAGAGTGTTTATAATCAGCCACCAGGCCCAAGTGCTGCTGGGTAAGAAATACCTCTTCAGGTGCCAACTATTCTATATATGTTCATACACTGCAGGGTGGGAGGGATTTGTTTATATGTAAATCAAAGAATTGTGATCAGGCAACAGGCTCAGGCACTGCTGGGTGGGGCAGGTTGCTGCCAGTGGGCAGGGCTATGAGGACCCTCCTAGGGAAGTCACTTAGCACAATGCAGTCAGCCCAAGGTGTGGGCACTGAGTCAGCACCCGGACCCCTTGGAGAGAAGTCTCCCCACTTCTCTCCAAGCAAGCACCACAAACTCTCCCCATGTGTCTCCAGTCCTCTCTGCCCTCCTAGGGTAGGTAGGTGCCAAAGTATTTTCACTAGTAGTTCTCTGTTTTCAGTGCTCTCTCAGGCCAGCTAACCCCATGGCTTTCCACACTTCTCAGCTGAATGCTGCTCTGCTCTCCACCGTGTTGCTATAGCTGGAACACCCAGCTGGGGGATCAGAACCCCTTCTCAGGTGGAGCCCCCAGCTGCCTCTGGTGGGGGCCCAGCCAGCCCTCTCACGTTTCTGTGATTCCAACCAGTCACATCGTGATGAAGCGTCCTCTTCAGTTCTGTCCGTGGTTATAGGACTTCCTTCCAGCTGGTGTTCTGTTGGTTATTCCAGAAGATTTTTTTTTTTCTCTGAAAGAGTAATTCCAGATGGGACATGGGAGGAGATTGGTACAGCTTCTCTTACTCCTCTACCATCTTGTCAGCTACTCCTGTTTTGTTTTTGTTTTTTGTTTGTTTGTTTTGCTTATACATGTATACCTTTTTATTTAAAGGCAGCACTTTACATCTTCTCTTTGATATATCCAAATTGCCAGCATCACTATTTTTGCACTTTAAGGCCACTACTCAGTAAAATAAGGGTTACTTGGACACAAGCACTGCAATACCGTGGACAAGCAACCTGAAAAATGACAGGACTATTGAGTGAATAACAGGCAGTAGTGTATAGAAATTGGATACACCCAACAAAAGGAGGTTAGAGAAGGACAGCTCCAGATTTCATCACACACTTCATAAATGTGTGCTGTTTAAATGAATTATTTCCGTAATTTTTCACATAATATTTTTAGATGGTAGTTGAACTCAGGTAACTTAACCCATGGGAAGCAAAACTACAAATAAAGTGGACTGTACACATATATTATAAAAGTAATAAAACTTTAATTACTTTCATGATGTGAAATTAATGAGTTGTTTATTTAGATTTAGATCCTAATGCTAAGCATGGAACAAGCAGAGCTGTTCCAGTCTCCCTGTGATATAACTATAAGCAGTAGGGAGTAAGCCTCTATCAAAAGGAAGTTGCCTATTAAGCTAGAAAATCCTATTCAACTGCATTCTATGCATCCTGGTGTGCCTATTAATATTTCAGGGAAACACAGAATAAAGGTGAGAAAGAAATAAAATCTGCCATGAAATGTCAGATGTCTACTTGGAGGTGATATTAGCACTCTCTCATCAAATGCATTCACTATCTTTGCTTAAGCCAATGAGACAATTTGATCAGAGTAATCCCTTGAAAAATACTACTACTGTCCAAGAGTATATATCTATATAGAGAGGGATGTATTGTGATGATAGAATTTAGACTTTTTGAGATAATATTGACAGATACAGATACCATAAGAATGGAAAAGACTACAGTAAATTAAACTAAGACTAGACACCTAACAAATGTGCTTGCATCTAAAAACAAAAACAAAACAAAACATGTGATAAATATAATTTTGAGGACCTAAAAAATTGTCTGTTATTTGTTAGGTAAGTCATTATACACCTACTTACATAACAGTAATCAGCAAAGTTTGTAAGACCCTATTTCTAGCAGACAGTTGTATATCTCACCAACAAAGGAAGGATATTGAACATCTTGTTAAGATTACTTGCAGGAAAAGTAGGACTAAGGGTAATCAGAAGTTCAGGATTTTTGCATTTAGATTCATATTCTGATATACCTCATAAAAGAGGATCACTGCCTTGAAAGACTATTCCATAAAGCACATGGAGTAAGGGAAGAGAAAGCCATTAGATTTTTGGACTCTGAATTTTCTAGCTAAAGTTTCAATAACACCACCAGATTTGAATAGGTCCCAATTGCCATATTGAGAAGTCTGCATAAATTAATAATTCCCTGTGATGAAAAAGCTGAGGGCTCCTTATACTGAGCTCCTTAAAAAGGGTGGGGGGACCACTCAGCTATACGGGATTGCTTCATTTTACTGCTGGGAAGTGGAGCATCTAAAGTTCTGACAGCAGAAACATTGTGGCAGATACAACGTTGTAGGAAAAATTAAGCAGTATTAACTATTACTATCAGTGTCAACTGGGCAGATTCCATGAATGAAATCAGGTTTGCAGTTAGAAAAGTTCTTAGTGTACAGTGAATAATACAAATCACATAAGGTTGGGTAAAGTAAATTTAAAATCACAACCATGACTTTGGATCCTTACAATGACTCTGCTCTTTAGAGCCTCCTACTATCTATCCCCCTTGAAAATAAGCAACACTCAGGGAAAAAGAAAACTTGTGATAAGCTAAACAAACAAAAATACAGGCATTTTTTACTCTTACTATAGATAACCTCTGGTTGATTCATGCTGTTTCTATTTTTTTAATTAATTTTAAAAAATATTTTACTTACTACTTTTCAGAGAGAGGGGAAGGGAGAGAGGCAGAGAGGGAGAGAAACATCAATGTATGGTTGCCTTTCCCCTGCCTCCAGCCACAGACCTGGCTGAAGACCTGGCTTGCAACCTGGTTATGTTTCCCTGGCTGGGAATTGAATGAGCAACATTTGGGTTCTCAGGCCAGTGCTTTATCCACTGTTCCACCAGCCAGGGCTGTTTCTACTTTTATAGATAATCATGATCAAAGAGATATAGCAGCTTCTATATTTAAAAATAAAACAAAACTACCACCAATGACAACAATGACATAGGAACAAAATCTCTTTTTCAGGAAATCTCTTTTTCTATGGCTTTTATTAAAGAAGGAGGTTAAGAAGACATAGCACACATAAGAAAATACACCTAGAGTTGTGCCTTAATGAAGACATGTTTGATCCATGTTCTGAGTTAGGGAAAAGGGCTTGTGAGCTCATGCTCACTGATCCTCTGCTTCCTTTGAAGAAAACTTTAGTGGCAGGTTGAGAACAATTTTATGGTTTAATCAACTGCTGAGCTAAACCTGAAGAAGATGCAGGAATCCCTCTTAGGCAGGCTCTTCTAATCTGTCTTCTTCCTACTATGCCTGCACATATTGCCTAATGTCAATTAATCACATAAATTGGTGACAGTGGATTTTGGGCAAGTTTCTGCCTTTCTCATAAAGAGAATGAGTTATTCCAGATAAACGGACACAACTTGCACAAGCAATTCAGCTGAATTGTAACCCAGGGTGGACTTACTGCTGTCATGGGGGATGTTTGGGTTGATGATTCTTCTGAGCCGCCCAGCTCAGTGGTTTTTCTGTTCACAATGTCAGCTCTTTCTTGTAGGCTGAATATTGTACTAGAGACTTCGACTATCGAAGGAATATGGGGATCTATTTGCCAAAATCTCTTCTGAAACATAAACAGTTCAACCTCCTTTTCAGCATTAACTCTGCATAATTCTCCCCTTATACTAAATTTCTAGTTTGCCATCTTTAAAACTGAAATTAATAGAGAAAGTATAAGATTAGCAAAATAATCAGTAAGACATACAAAACTAACCTGTTTTTAAATTTTCTAGCTACTTATAGAAGCATAACATCTACTGGTCAGCAATCGCAGAGGAGCAATCAGGGGCATGGAGTTCAACTGTGGCAAATGACCTTCTGAAAGCATTCCTGTTAAAATAAACATGGACATAAAGCAAAGGGCAGGCAACCCCGGGCTTAAAGGTCTAATCAGATCTCTCCCTAAGGATCCAAGCATGCGAAGAAGAGAACCTCAGCAGCCTCAGTGGGATATTCTTTCTCAATACCCACTGTATTTCAGAATTCAAAAACTCTTTCAATTAGAAGAACCACTACTTCTAAAAATATTGCCAGATTTTTTAAAAGATGAATATTTTCACCAAAAGAGGAATTTAATTATGCTTTTATGTTGAGTGCATATTTTAAACAATTAAAGCAATATCACTAAATTTTACACGCTATTTTTCTGTAATTCAATCCAGACTGAAGTACATTATTTACAACATCTAAAAGGCTCTGTTTTTAAAATGGCAACAATGGGTGTAATCTCTAGCAGGGTAGCACAGAAGTGGCATAAAATGGGAGAAAAAGATACCTGCACTAGTGTCCACTTTTAAAGGTATTTTCATGCTATAAAATTAAATAGTGATTTATGTTTACATTATGAATGGCAAAAAACAATTTGAAATACAGAATACATACTTTCCTCTAATCTTGCTACTGCTCATGATTTACATGGTGTTTTGATGTTTCTAACAATATAAAAAAATTCCAAAGAATAGCATAACCATACACACATTTCTATCCATTGAACATTAGAACAGTATGTTCTTTACTCAACTCAGATTTTTGTTTCAATTTTTAATTTAATACTTATTTCTAAATAACTACTCATGTAATAAGCTATAACTCCAATATATAGTAGTAATGATGAAAACATACTGAATTTTCATGATTATTTCAGATTATGATCTGATATTTTCCTCTAATATACCAATTTTGAACAGTAAGGAACTAATATTCCAAAATGTTAAGTAAATAGTTAAAACAGAAAAACCTAGATAAAATTCTCAAGCATTCCCTCAGTTTTTAGAATTGGGACAGAGAATCAGTCTTTAGTGGTTAATCCTGTACATCTAAATTGAGAGTTATTTCTGTCCATAGAGAGAGAGAGAAATTACTTGAGCAGGAACAAAGGAAATATGGAATGCCAAAGCCAAGAGAAAAATGTAGGCTAGTAAAAAAATCATATTCCAAAAAATAGAATGGTATTTCCCATGTTTTTCACTAGAAAAAATTTATGAAACTATAAATGTAAATAAAGAACTCAAATATAATAAAGTAATTGAATAATGTAAAAATAGGGAATAAAGAAACACATTGAAGAGCAAAATAACATTAAAGAACATTAGATACAACAAGGAATGAAATAGACACCACTGATAATCAAAAAGTTAATTATTAACAGAGTAGGCTTGAATTGATCACAGTGAATACAAACAGAAAATATAGATTAATAAACCAAAAAATATATGGAATCAATAGAGAAAATATCCTTAAAATAAAGGAAGTGGAATCTACAAATGGATAGACCATGCTGAGTTTCAAACAAACTTGGTACACAATGCTCAATACCAAGTTATTCTGCTGTAATTATACAACTACAGGAGATAGAAAATTCTATATATTCAAGCAGAAAAAGCATTTCACATAAAATACCAATATGTATCACTCATGAACTCTTCTGAGGGAAAAAATAAACTATATTTAAATTAAAAATTCTGTTCATTAAGAGATATATCAAAATAAACATACAAAATGAAAATTCCATTGTAACTATATGATGATAAATGCCAAATCCTTTTGAATAGAATGCATCTGCTAAACAATTGTGTGAATTAAGGTTGTATAATAAAATAGAAGTATTATAAACCTGACCATATAAAAACCTAATCAATCAGGAAGTGTAGCGATGGAAAATAAAAAACAAAGTCAGTACAAATTACTCTTATTTTCAAGAAATGAGTTAATTATGTCTAGAATTAAGTTGATATTATATAGGGTGCATGTGATAAAATGGCAATAACTGCATCTCCTTATTTCACATGCTTAATTTTGAAAAACTATGTTTTTAAGGTTATTATTCAACATCATTGTTTCAGATATAAAGTATTAAATTCTGAGAGCAACCATCATGTCGAAGGAATACAGTGTTAGAGCAAACATAATTTCTGGACTGTGTGCATGGCAAACTGCTATGAAAATTGTGGAATTCAATCACATCCCTTTATGTACAGTTTACAAAGTGAAGAAGGTGTATGATGCTGATCCTGATGTTACCACACCAACAAGGAAAATGCATAAGGTAAGCAAGGATCACACAAGTCCAGATATTGTACACAGAATTCAGGAGATCATCAATGAAAATCCAGGATGTTTACCTTGATGTTTTGAGAGAAGTAGTTGTACTGTGGATGAAGCAAGTCACAAATGGACATCATTTTATCTTCCAACAAGATGATGCACCAGCACAGAATGAAAAGAGGTGCAAGAATTTCTCAATGTCAGTGTTCCTGAATTCTGGTCTAAGGAAATCTGGCCACCTAGTTCACCAGATGCAAATCCCTTAGACTATTATGTATGGAGCATTTGTGAGAGAGAGGTTAATAAACAACCTCATTCCAATAAAGAGGCTGTTAAAGCTAAGACTGAAAACATAATGATGTTCATGAATAAAGAAAAGTGAATTAAAGGTTGCTCAAGATTCTGAAGTTGGAGTCTATTATTGCAGCAAATGAAGACTTTTTTGAACAATTTAAAAAATGACTATGTATTTACATATAAGAGTAAACTTATTTCAAAATATAACACTTGTAGTATGTTGTTTATTTTACTAAAATTTTGCCTCTTTATTGCATGCACCCTGTATGTACATATATGCATATATGTTCATATGTGGTTATAATCTCTATTGAATATCACTAATTTTTAATATTTGAGTTTTTAAATAATTTATAAGGAGCTAAGAAATCATTAAAATTTAACACCTTTTTTAAAGAAAAAATAGAACAATATTTTTTGTTTAATTAAATAACAAATGACAATCCATTTATTAAATAGGAATGTATCCTTATACATCATCACTGTAACCAAAAAGTTGCATATATAAAAGTCTAAACTGAAATAATGCTTAATATTAATGGCGGTTATTTCTGTGCAATAGAATCGAGTGGTTTTTTTTAATTTGTGGAATTTTTAATAGCTTGTATATACATCATGAATAGCTATTACTATTAAAATACCAACAATTAAAAAAAAGACATTAAAAAGTGTCTTCCTGGCTGGTGGCATAGTGGAGAAGGTGCCGGCCTGCAAACCCAAAGGTTGCGGGTTCAATTCCCCAGCCAGGGCACATAACCAGGTTGCAAGCCAGGTCTCCAGCAAAGTCCGTAGCGAGGGGCAGGTGTAAGCAACCATACATTGATGTCTCTCTCCCTCTCTTTCTTCTCCTTCTCTAAAAATAAATAAATAAATTCTTTTAAAAAGTGTCTTGTTTCTGGCAACAAAGGTGAAGAAATCAGAAACCAGATTAGATTGGCCCATCTGACTAACCTGATTTGAAATATTAAAAAAAAAAAAGTGTGTATGTGAATAGTTGCCTAAATTTTGAATAATTTACAGCTTTTTTATCTCTTGTATTTATATTTATGGTTATTTAAATACCATATTCAAGAAACAGAGTGTTGAAAGTAAATATCACTTATAAAATGTTTTATTTGAGAAAACTGTGCAATAAACAGGCAGTGTCTGACTGGCATGGGAAGAAGGATGAAATATGAATGGCCTAGAAATTAAACTCTTCTTGTTTGCTCTTCCACGTTTCTTTCTCAAAAATTAGCAAGTGACTTTGAAAACATGGCTTCATTTTTTTGTTAATTTTTATGTTTCAATTTCACACAAAAACTACAAGACCTTTTAAATGAGAATATTCACCACTGTCACCCCTGTCTTGAGTACTTTACTAAGCTAAAATGTATTAATTTAAATAAATTTCAAGATAATTCAGAACAGCAGACGTTTCACACTTAATTGATCTAAATAAAATTTAAAATGAAACATGCTTAAATGTACAGCTACTTTGTGTCTGAAATGGTCCATATGCATTTTTCCACACATTTTCTGTCATAGCATATTGGAAAGGCAGCATTTCTCAGACCACTACTCTTTCCAGGACTCCCTGTTCCTTAATGTTTTCTTTTTTTAAAAAAACCCACAATTTTAGACTTAAAAAATTGTTGCAGAAATAGTACTGAACATTTTCGTATAACTTTGCCCAACTCCTCCCAATGTTACAATAGTATATAATTATAGTATAAATCACAAAATTTAGAAATTAATATAGGTAGAGTGCTTTCAGCCAAGCTGCAAACTTTATTAAATTTCAGTTTTTCCAGTAAAGTCTCTCTTTTTTCAGATCAAATGAAGAAACTCCCATTGCACTGAAATGTCATTGTCAATGTAGTCCTCCCTCCTGGTCCTTCTTTGTATTTTATGTCTTTGACACCTTTGAAGATTTGCATATTTTCTATCTGACCTTTTCTCATGATAGATAAAGGTAATAAATTACTGGGAAGGGTACTGGATTCATTTTCTGTTTTGTGGTAAAATATTACCACAAACCAAATGGCCTAAAACAATAAAAATTTATCATCTCATAGGTCAGAAATCCAACTTGCCTATGCTGATTTCACAGGCTGAAATCAAAATGTTAGCAAGCTGCTTTCCCTACTAGAAGCTCTGGGGAAGAATCTACTACTTTTAGCCTCAATTAGGTTTTCTGAACTCAGGTTCCATTGCTTTGTTGGCGGTCAGCAGCAACTGATTTCAGCCTCCAGTCTTATCTACATTTCTCCCATTGTGTTATGTCCTCATCTTTAAACCAGCCATAGGCACTAAGTCCCCAGTTCTCCAATCTCTCAGAAGAGATAGCTAATAGCTGACCTAACTTTTAAAAACTGTGTTTTAACTCTAAGACTTACAACAGAATGCACTGTACAGTAGCACTGTAGGTGCCCTACTTGGTAAATTTATTTCCAACAAGAGTATGAGTTAGCAATTCTAAACTATTTCCATTATCCTAGGATTACACAAACAAGTAAATATATTGTAGATACAAGTGCTAAGTACTTCACTGTTGGACAAAGAATACGAGGTCTATCCTGAAAGTATTGGCCAAGCAAACTTTTAATTATAGTGACATTGCTCCATATCTTCAGGACAGACCTCATGTAGTGACACACCATTAGCAATAAGAAACACCTAGGACCAAGTTTTCATTTCTAGCTGCGCAATTTTCAGTTCTGCAGATTTTAATAACTTTTATCTCATTATAACTTATTAATGAATTGTTTCAAGAAACAACTTATTTCTCAAATGATCTTTAAATTATTTGATATTTAAATGGCAAACTTAACATTTATAGTTATATTCAATTGATATGGAAACAAACACCCCTGACCAAGTCCCTGCATGCACAGTAATGAAAACCGCCTTCTGGTCAACAACTGTACAACAGCATCAATTGTATGGTGCATCCTAGTTTCATAGGTGAAAAATGTGTACTAAAATGTGTAACTTAGAATGAACAAAATAATGTAAATGTAAAATGCCTGAGGTGCTAATCAGTTAAGTCTGGGTAGTTTAGATTTATCTTTGGTTCATTCTACTTGTTCAAAGACTGGGAAGATCTCACCTTATTTCATGTTTAAATTACTCTTCCACTGCAATTCTGGTACCTCACTACATATCACTAATACCAAAATTATCAAAACCCATTATAAAATACTTGTGAACCAGCACGAGTGTATATTCAAAAAAAGTCTCCATTTCCCAACAATCAAAACATTGATAAACATGAACAAATACTATATTTAAAGCTAAACTAAATTAGAATTTTGTAAACTGGAAATTCAATATGTTGAATTTGAATTTCACATACACATGCACACAAACATATGAAATATTTGTATACATGACACTTAGGTCAGCTTTAATATACATATTGAAAGACATTCAACATTTAAGCCTTAAACCTATTTATCCTAGATTCTAATTTCACCCATTCATTAAAATGTTTCTCCTTAAAAGTCACTATCAAATTTCATTCTATAAAATTGTTTTAGAATCCAAATATGTTTCATTCATATGTTATGAAGCTTTCAACACAGGCTCTTTGAGGTTTAATTTGTTGATTTTAGTACGTAATGTCCTCACATTGGCTAAGAGGTAAATTAATAGCACTTTGTGCCACATTTCCTCTAATAAACCCTAAGACTGCTTCAGGATGCCAATTCATAATCTTATACAAAAGCATACAATAATTTCAACTAGAATTAAGCTTCACCACATATGGTTCATTTTATTATCAACAAAAGACTACTAGATGGACAAATGATTACTTGGCAGTAATTCTGGTTAGAGGGGAAAAGAACATTTTGAAACATTTAAAACTATAGAATTAAGCCCTGGCTGGTGGCTCAATGGAAAGGTGTTGGCCTGCAAACCCAATGGTTGCTGGTTCAATTCCCAGCCAGGGCATGAACCAGATTGCAAGCCAGGTCTCTAGTCAGGTCTGTAGCTGGAGGCAGGTGAAAGGCAGCCATACATTGATGTCTCTCTCCCTCTTTGGCTCCCTCCCTTCCCCTCTAAAAATGATAAATAAAATCTTTTTAAAAACTATAGAATTAATGCCAAAAAATAATGGTATGGGCTTATATACATACTTTTGATTTTTCACAATTTAATTATTGATCTGCTCATATCCTGTTTCTCCTCCTTGTCTAATTATTTGCTTTAACTCATTTGGAATGCTATTGTTATTGCCTTATAAAAATTGTATTTCTAAAAGTCAAAAGACTTGTCTCTGACTAGCAAGTATGTTTTGAGTTTATACATGATAAAACATTGCCAGCATCTTTATACAGTTATAATATACAGTTTTTCTTCCCAGAGTAGAAAAACTAGATAATTCCTATCAATGTAGCAGTAATAAAGCAGAGAATAAACAAGTACTTTGGCATTAAAAACCCTTCATTGTATTTTCTTTCATAACTTTCTAGGCATATGGTCTTTATCATATTATTTAACTTTTTCCTTTGTTTCCTAAACAATAAAATAGGAAAAATGGTGAGTCACAATAGAATTGTTGTGATCATTTATTATATTCAGGTATGTAAGGTTCCTGATATAACTGCCCAGGGAGTGGTCTTTTAAACATTAAAATGATTCATAATTCATACATATAGAAAGGCTTTCTTTTCATATTTGCCTCTTATGCATTTCAATGAAAGATTAAAACACTGACTTACTTGTGAATTATTTATATACATACCATGATTTGCCATAGAAATGTATTTAACTTTTTGTGCATAATCTGTAGCTCCAGTGAATGTAAAAGTTTTGCATTTTATGCCGGCATTTTAATGGCTGGCAGTTCTCTACAAGTTTTATATTCTTTCCCACCCTGGCACCATGGTCTGATAAGTCCAGAAGAACTTAAAGAATAAATCTTAACAAAAAATAAACACAAGAATAACAAAAACACTTCAAGTGTCACAACATTAGAGATTCCAAAGCACCATTTCTTTATTTTTATTTTTATTTTTTTGCAATTGGGTGGCTGTTTTGGCTTAGACTGGGTGGGAAAAAAGTCTTCCCACAAAAGACTGTGATGGGCTCACCCCACTGCCAACATCATGTTCTTTCATAGGAACATACAGAGACAGCCACAACAGATACATGGATGTAGAGAACCCTCAGACCTCGGAAACAGTATGTTGGACTTAGAAGAAGCCACTAGTGGAAAATCAGTGTATTTGAAGCAGATTTTGTATCTAAGTCTAAATTATAGGCAATTTCTGAGAAGCCAGTAATTCTTCGAGATTAGAAATGTGCCATACACATGAAAGCTCTTATTTTGCTGCTATATGCAAAAGGCACAGAGAGATCAGTGAACAAAGTAGAATTTTGACAATGGATGAAAAGGAGAAATAAGTTAAAACAAGTCCCTTAGCAACACACCTAACCAAGAATTTCATACATATTTACTAAAAGAAGATTTAATATTAAAATATTTGCAGTTTATGTATAAATAATTATGCACCAATTTTATTCCTCGCTGAGTTAATCATTGTCAAATTTGCTCCATTTATAAAATTTTGGGTTGAAATTCCTTGAAATTTTAAAATCCAATAACTATGCAAAGGTGACCCCAAATGATGTTTAGAGTCAGCATCTAGGGTTTTCTGAATCACAGATTAGGTAAACAACGTTCCATGTATAATTTTCTTTTGCTGGTTTGCTACATAATATATTATACAGAGACGTGACATTGCTTATAGAAAGTGATTGATGAAATTAAGTGATAGATATGCACATAAACCCAACCAGTCACATAAAAATCATTCCTTTTCTACATTTTATACCACCCATGTGCATAGATTATTACCATTTTTAAAAAAGATAAACAGAGATCCTATGGGCCATTTCCATACACATTTGCCTCTAAAGCTTATTAAATGATATTCTGCAAATAAAATGCTGACACTTAAAGATAACTTTTAGAAATAAAAACAAATATTTTAATTGTATCATTATATAAATGCATCTATTAAGCATGTATATAAGAAACTATAATGTAATATGTTTTAAGACAGATGCCAAATTGTTCAAAATGTTTTGAATAGCTGAAAAATATTTCATTCAAGAAACAGGTCAGGGAAGTCAGTTTTGCCTGCAGAAAAAGGTTTGGGAAACTGTCAGTAAATCCTTCACAGTCACAGAAGGAGAAAACTATTTCAGTTATGCATGTGAAATAGCCCTCGCAGCTCAATTTCAGAAGTAGGAGCAAAGGAGATAAGCTTACTTTTGAGGGAACAAACAAAAAATAAAACAAAAAAACACAACAACAACAAAAAAACTTACCTATTTTGCTCTGCAGCAAAAGCTGCCAAGACCTTTAGTTTCAGAAAAGCTCCTGAGAACTGAGTAGATGAACCGCCAATAAATTCTCACATTTTAGTCTTTGATTTCATTTTACACTTTAAATCACTAGAAGTCAGAGCTGGAAGTATCTTGGAGAATATATAATCCAGTCCTCTCATTTCCAGCAAAAAGTGCATTGAATTTGGAATCAAAACACCTGAGTTAATTTCCTAACCAGTATCTCAGGGTCTAGTTTTCTTAATGCCATTTAAACTCTGAGATTTATTTTAACACCCACCAAGATGAAATAATTATTATATCTACCTGAAAATTTTGTCAGGACAATTCTGTTCATTTCCTATTGCTATTGTAACAAATTACCTTAAACTTGGTGATTTAAAATAGTGCAAATTATTATCTTGCAATTCTGGAGGCCAGAAGTCCAAAAAGGGTCACATAGGGCTAAAATCAGCATATTGGCAGGCTCGCGTTCCTTCTGGAAATTATAGGAAAATTTGTTAACTTACCTTTCCAGATTCTAGAAGCTTCCAGAATTTCTTCCTCTTATCGTCCTTCCCAACCAAATACTGACTCTCCTGCCTCGTTCTACCAGTTGTAAGTACTCCAATTAAACTGGAGCCACCTGGGTAACTCGGGCTACTCTCCCCACCTCAGGGTCAGCTGATCATCAACCTTAATGATGTCAACTAGCCTAATTTTCCTTTCCATTTAACAACCTACTCCCAGGTTCTATTTTTTTGCTGGTGATTTTGTCTATGATCACAACTACTCAAAAAATGCATCACAAAGTGCTTTATTCCTGTTAGCAGAAACAAGGAAACAAAGGTCAGGGTCTCATTGTTAATCAGCAGAGATTTTCACCTTAGCTCCAGGTTTTCTAAGTACCTGACCAAAATGTTAAACTCCAAAACATGAGGGGTTTGGCAGGAAGCAACATAAACATGACCATAAACTTGTCTCACATTCTGTAGCAGACATTCTGAAGCTGTAGCTGTTGGTTTCAAGGAGAACTTCTGACATGAAGTATCCAAGATTGACTGTAGTTCCACAATTATTAAATTCTGAGAACTCTAGTGAGTTTCTTTATCTCTCTGAATCATTTTCCCTCTAAGTAAAATAGTGATAATTTTACTTACTCAGAGGTTGACTGAAAAAATTAAATGAGAAAATTTATGTCAAATGCTTAGCAAACTTACACTCTGCAAGTACTAAATAGATGTTATCTTTAAGGCTTTATATAAATATATACATTTGCCGGTCAAAAAATTAGCTACACTAAGCACCATGCACTCTGGAATATAAAAATCTAATTTAGATTCATACCATGGTTTTATAAGCTTATAGTTTAATTGTGAAACAAGTTAAATGTATTTGTTTAAATAAAGCATTTTCACATATAAAATGGCCTTTTTCACACTGTATACACACACACACCCCTTTATCCCTTTCTCATTCCCTCTTTCTTTCCAATGTCAGTGTCCAACAAGAGGCCAATGGTCCGTAAACCAGGAAGCCAGAACCTCACCAGACACCAGGATCAAGCTCAGTACCTGGATCCCACATTTTCCATCTTCCAGAACTGTGAGAAATACATGTGAATTGCTTAAACCACCTAGCCAATGGCCTGAAATGTCTAAGACAGAATGTAACACCACTTCCTTTCTAAGTGGTTCTATATAGTCAAAGATTTGAATTACTACAGCTTAATATAAATTGGTCACTCAACACAGATTCTAATCTCTCTTTTTCTTTTTCTTACTTACTCCAGAGGCTAGAAAACTATAATACGACATTTATCTTTGTTGCTAGGTATGGCAGTATGACAGCATTTTCCCAATAAGCCATAAGTGTAGTACATATATGCCATGTTTTCTCTTTCCTTGCCCTTTCTGCTTAGAATATGTGTTGTATCCGAAGCATCACAGTTATCACAAATGATAGGGGAGCAAAAAGAGAGAAGGCTCTTGATTCTGTCATAGAAGTATTGAGTATACAATCCCTGGACCATATACTTCCAGATTACTTTCATGCAAGACCATTACATCTATTTGTGTAAGCCCGTATAATACACACTTCTGCAAGCCACAGTGGAATTCTGTCCTAATTGATACACAGACCTGGGAACAATTCTACTTCTATTCAAATCATGTCTAAGAGGCCTTTATGGATTCCTCTGTATGACTCTCTTTCTTCCTTTAGTTTTTGTGACTATAACATAATGCTAAAATCAGTTGACTATACGCTTCATTTACCTGGAAAGACAGTCACAAAACTGAGTGCCTTTGGGACAAAGACAGTAAATGTCTTTGTATATTCCTTATGGAACCTAGGAAAGTTCCTTTCTTTTCATAGAGGCACAAACATACTTTATTTGAAGAATAAAGTAAAAAACCATAGTGAAAGAAAGAACATGTTAAGAAAGTAAGTTTATTTATTCCTTAATCATAAAATTGATTATCTTAAGTAATTAAAATAAGAGAAGAAATAAAAATATTTTCACCATATTTTGTTTTTATTATATCTCAAAAATGCAATCATGATTTAAAAATCTGCATATTACTAAGCGATACATAACTTTTGGTTTAGCCTAAAGCATAAGCACTTCCTGCAGTATCATATGTTTCATATTAAAACAGCATAGTATTTCAACTTCATCTTTAGAACAAAGATGATAGAAATATCAATATTCTTTTGAGCTTGAAATGTTTATCTGTTTGTTTTTAATACAGAAAATGCTTAATTGGGGCAAAAAGAGAGCATAAGGAGCTGTAACTTTGTAACTGATAACTGAATGTATGCAGGAGGCATTAAGGAGGCCAGTACAATAAATGCAATTTTTAAGAGTAATCCTCTCCCTTTCATTTAGGTTTCAGTCTAAAATGTGGGAACTTCGCAACCATTTATTTGGGCCAGAGACAGCAACCTTATCAGAACATTCATTACTTTTTATATCATCACCACCATTTATTTAAAAACTGTTACCAAAATTCAGCAAGAAAGTTCATTGGTTTCCTGATCTCCAATGTCTACATGCTTTCCATTGGTTATCAATGCACGTGAGACAAATTAAAAGGGGACACATAGGAGTTTATAAATAGTGTGAATAGTTTTCATTACCTTTCCTTTAATCACTAACGTAATTGTCATTGTCTTCAGAGTAACAAGGACCTAACAGCATAGGTCATATTCTATGAAGGCTACTTAACAGGTGTAAGAGCTTTGAGTGTTCTGTTGTCTGCTGAAAGAAGTAAAAAGAATATCTTTTTATCTTTAACATCTGACCTGAACAGTTTCAGAGAATTAATATTATTTCAGATAAAAATTGAAGGGATGGAGTATAGAGTACACTATGGTTCTCTGTTATTCCTTGAGAGTTGTTCATTTCTCACTAGGCTTCTGAAGACATTCTTTTTATTTCTTTCAGCAGACAACAGAACACTCAAAGCTCTTGCACCTATGAAGTAGCCTAGCCTTCATAGAATATGGATTTGCCTATGCTGTTAGGTTACTCTGAAGACAATGGCAATTACGTTAGTCTAAAGTTAAATCCCTTCAACTAGGGATGTTAATTTTATATCAGCTGACCATTTACCTTAGTACACCAGTATGATTCAGTTATAGAGTACTCTAAAGGTAATATAATTTCAATTTTAAAAAAAGATGAAATCTTGTGGAGAAAATTTTTATCTGAAATAATATTAATTCTCTGAAACTATTCAGGTCAGATGTTAAACAAGAGACTACATAGCTTGTAGAATGACAGATACAAAGATACTGAATTTCCATGGAATTAAAGTATTTAAACACCACAGTTTTGATTCTCATTTTAATTACATGCAGAGATCAGATAGTTTCTAAAAAGAATGACAGTATCCCCCCTTATCTTCAGGGGATACGTTCCAAGACCACCAGTGGCTGCCTGAAACTGCAGCAGTGCTGAACCTGATGTATATTGTTTTTTCCTATACATACTATACCTACGATAAAGTCTAAGCTACTCTTGCACTTTGCTGCCATTATTTAGTATAATAAGGGTGACATGAACACAAACCCTGAGATGCCGCAACAGGCTATCTGATAGCCACAAGATTAATGGACAGGGTGGGTGTGTGCACAGTATGGATACAATGAACAAAGACATGATTGGCATCCTGGGAGGGAGGCAGCTGGACAGCAAGAGATTTCATCTTATTACCCACTTTAAAATTTGGGAATTGTTTCTTTTTTTAATTTAATTTTATTGTTGTTGTATCACATTCATCCCAATTTCCAACCCCTTCCCCATTCTTTCTGAATCTTTTATTTAATATTTTCAGACTGCAATTGACCATGGATGACTGAAACCAAGATAAGATGAGAAAGACTACTTCCTGTACTCAGTACCTTCACCCTATGAAAATGCTAGTCATTTTATTTTACTTTACAGTCATTATGGATTCTGGTTACATGTTGTTGACTTACAAATACTGGATAATAAAGGATATATGTTGGTCCTAGGAAAGCCAATTTTAACATAGGGGTCAGACAGCCTTTGTATAATGTCCTTGCTCCCTGCTCAGGATTAGATATTTGGCCTCTTGCCTTTCATGGACCCATTTTTGTACAGCTTTCCTGAAGTCTGGGCTCATGGAAGCCACATAATTTCTCACCACTACAAACTTTCAATTTAATATGCGGATTAAAATTCTAATCAACTTTTTCATGTCTGAAAATATTAACACAATATTATTACTATTTACTATACTCTGTTATTCTTAACAAAAAGACACATACATATGGGCTTTTAGTGTAATATAAAACTTTATAAGGTAAATGTGGAAATATCCCAATAAATAAATGAAACCACTTCAGAGGCTCAAGGAAATTTTTTAAAGTACCAAAAATCAAGCATTTGATAAAAGTTGAGGTAAGACTCAAAACCAGTCTGTGTAATTCCAGATTCAGTGTACCTAGCCATGCTATTTCATGCACTATTATTAAAGGGTGAGCTATTACACAATGTAAAAGAGAAAAATTAAAGATCATGAAGGGAAAAAGGTTAAAGATGCAAGTTAACCAATACAAAAATATGTGACAAGAGGAGCATGGACTCATGTCTGCATGCTTTTAAAATCACCATGAAGTCATTGTCATGATGTATATAATCTTTCCCTGGAGTTTGGAGAGACACTAAAAACTTTTCTAGTTATGACACTCAAATGTCTTCTCTGATAAAAATCTGCAAAAAGAAGTTATTATTTGTTCAAATCCTTATGAAAGCCTCTAAGAGGATTCTAAAATGCTTTATTCTCTCAAGAACCTCTACCTAAGGCCAAACTTGCCATGGGACTCTATTAGGGTCCTCCAAATAATCAACCAACAGCATATATTGATTGATCGACTGATTGCTTGATTGGAATTGGCTTACCCTGCAGGATTATGGAGGCTAAGAAGTACCAAGATCTACAGTCATCAAGTTGGAGACCCAGGAGAGCCAATGGTATGACTTTAGTTAGAATCTGAAGACCTGATAGCCTGAAAAACTGATGATGTGAGTTCCAACCTGAAAGCTAGTGGAACTGACGATTCAGCTTGAGCCCAAAGGTCAGGGAGTGGGAAATCAGTATCTCAGCTCATGCAATCAGGCAGGAGGAATTCTAGCTTATTCAAACATTTCTTTTTATTAAAATTTTTACTTGATTGGATAAAACCCATCCATGTTAGGAAGAGCAATCTGCTTTGCTCAATACGCCAATTCAGATGTAATCTTATCCAGAAAGTTACTCACAGGCATACCCAGGATAACATTTAACCAAATGTCCAGGCACCATATGGCCCCTTCAAGTTGACACATAAAATTAACTAGCATAGAGTTACTGCTTACCCCAAGAGAATAAAAGAAAATGAAGACTTGGCTAAGAAACCATAACAACCATGATTTAACCAATTGAATTTTTCTTTAAATGTTGTTAGTTGTTAGGGTGGTGAATACACACAAACTTGTTAGTTATAATTTATATTTAAATTTTATACTACCATAAAGAAATTGCATTGGGCACATACTGCAAGGAGAGAGGAGTTCATATCAGAAGGCATCTCAGGGGATAAAGCTCTCCCTAAAGTATGAGCAATGAGATCACTGGAATCCAATATGACAGGGCACTCCAAGCCCTGTCAGATGGAACAGCTGCAATCAGTCCTTTTCTGGAGCTTTGACATCTATGAGTCTGGCAGTTTCCAAATATGTAATGTTGTATCTATTACTTAATTTCTTTTCTAGCCACTGAGCAAAGGATGCAATCAAGGCTTGGCTTTTAAGTAGAAGTTTTCATTCATTTATAATGTGTTTGATTTTTTTTTTTTTTTTGTAATCTCCAGCAAAGATGAATGAGCACATCCACTCTGCGATGAATGATAAGAAAGGCCCTGGCTGGTGGCACAGTGAATAAGGCACTGGCCTGCGAGCCCAAAGGTCACTCATTTGATTCCCAGCCAGGGCACATAACCAAGTTGCAAGCCAGGTCTCCAGCCGGGTCCGTAGCTGGAGGCAGATGAAAGGCAACCATACATTGATGTCTCTCTTCCCCTGTTCCTCTTTCCCTTTCCCTCTCTCTGAAAAATAATAAATAAAATCTTTTACAAAATAGTAAGAAAGAATTAATTCAAGAATATTGCAATATGCGTCAAGATTATTTCAATGAGAGCAAGATTAAACTCAACTCCATTGAAACAAAAGGTGGAGAGTTTTTAAGCACTGAGGTAAAATTGAAGAAAAGCTCTGGAGGTGGTTAGAAGGGAGGTTGGTCAGTATAGTTAGGCCATGTCTGTTTGTTGATTGGTACTTACTAAAATTGGGCTTATACCCTCCCCTAAAGAGGGGGAGACAGGACCCTATGCTTGGTTACCTTTCAAAGAAATGGCCTCCAGGTTCATGAGAAAGACATTCCTGGAATCAAAAACTGGTAAGAGACTAGGAAAAAATTTGTATTTCAAAGGAGCAGGAAAAGAATTTACAGCTTCAAGTTTTTTTAAGTACGTGCTCCAGGAAAAGGGAGGTCAGGGGCCTAAATTCAGAGGAAACCTGCCTAAAATCTAGCCAAGCTGAGGGAAACATTAAGGACAACTTGGTCAATTACCAAAACTTTACTCTAAACTTTCTAGCTTATTATTAGCCCTGGCCAGGTGGCAGAGTTGGTTGAAGCCTCGTCCCATGCACCAAAATGATTGATTCCTGTTCAAGGCACATTCCTAGGTTGTGGGTTTGATCCCAGGTCTGTTCAGAAGGCATCCAGATATTTAATATGAAAAATAGAGACATTTATTGAAGAAGGTACAAGATACAGGAGACATTGTACATTAGACAATAAGCTTTAGTCCCCTTCAAAGTAGGCACCTTGGGACCTCACTCAGTTCTCCCAATTGTCATAAGCTGCCCTATTGAATTTTCCTGAATCTCATCAACAGCCTCTTCCTTTAGACAGGTAATTTTAGTTTGTGGAAAAGCCAGAAGCCTCAGCTTGCCAAATCTGGGCTCTTGGGAGGCTGAGTCACCTGGCTGATTTGATGTTTCACTAAAAAACACTCAGCATGAGATGCAATGCATGAACAGATGTATTGTTGTGATAAAGCTGCCAATCACCATTTGCCCATAGCTTCAGCCTCTGAACCATCCAAATAGTTTCCATGGAGGAATGTTCAAACTTAATGCAAAATTCGAAGCAAATATGTTGCTCTCCTCGATCAGTTATTCTGAATGTGACAGCCATATAGTACACATGCTCACTCAGTGGTGTCTACCACCCCAACTAACTAGTACAGTGAAGTCATCATTGTTCATCCATGTGCATTCTAGTCCATTTCCTTTGGCAGCCAGGTTACATCAATGTTGTGCAAACTGTCCTCTTTATATTAACAATGGTTGAACTTTTTCTAGATAAAACTAGATTGTAAGATATTACTAATGAGCTGAAGCAAGTGATAACATATTACTAGGTAATAACATTGAGCTTACTAGCACCTAGGGAACTCTAACAGCTGCAAGCAGATGGAGATGTTTTTAACGCACCTTGAAAGAAATTGAAAATAAAATGTTTGTCTACTTCCTCTTGTAAATGCTTCTTCCTTACAATTGCATTTACTTTCCCAAATAGTTCTCCAGAAAATCTTACATACTCATGTTAATATTCCCCTTTATATTTTTTAAGTTAGTAATAACAATTTAATTAAATGCACTTTGCTCTTAATAGAAGACTATATTGCATGTTCTAGTTTATTTTTAAACATTAATATAGGTGATGATTCTGAGAAACAAATCTGGAAACTAAATATTGTTTATGTAATAGTACATAGTATTATATAACACACAATAGTATAATTACATATATAGTATTTTCTATATAATAGTATATACTATATTATATAGTAGTACAATTATATGTAGTATATTTAAGTTCTTAAGTTATGAAATGAATGTGTGAATTGTGTGTTATCTTTTATCTCTTTTGTATTAGGTCTGGAAAAATCCTAGTTTTTCTTTCAGTTAGTAATATTTTAAGTCAGAGTTATTAATCAATTTAAATTGTATTCTATTTCATTTCTTTCACTAAATTATTTATTTATTTATTCTGAAAATATTTATTGAATACCAAGTACACATCAGGCATTGTGATGATTACTGAAAAGTGCATAACAGAATTACATACTGTTGAGACTCCATGAGTACTCAGTGTAGTTTTCAAATAAAGATAACATAACAATTGCTAATAGATATTTTAAAAACTCAATATAATCATAGAATACAATGTGCTCAAGTCTGAGAGATATGAGTTTTCACAGAGAAAGTGATATTTAATTCAGTGATTTAAGAAGGAGTAGGAGGTTCTTTGTTGTCTTCTAACATTAACAAAAAGAAAAAGGAAAAAAAAAAAGGCCCTGGCTGGTAGCACAGTAGATAAGATGCCATCCTGTGAACCCAAAGGTCACTGGTTTGATTCCCAGCTAGGGCACATAGCCAGGTCTCCAGCCAGGTCTGTAGCTGGAGGTAGGTGAAAGGCAACCATACATTGATGTCTCTCTCCCTCTCTGCCTCCCTCCCCTCCCCTGTCTCTAAAAATAATAAATAAAATCTTTTTAAAAAATGCCTTGCAAATGCATAATGGTGAAGAGTAAGCCTTTTCAAGATTATAAAAGATGCTTATACAGAAGAATATATAACTAAGGATCTAGGGAAGATAAACTACTACTAATGATCTACCAAATGTAAGCACAATATGTAGGCTTGTATTACTAAATGGTTTATGGTGGAAAAATTACTTTGGAAGATAATGCAATAACTTAATAGTCAAGGATGTGTAAGGTTATTTGATAAAGTAAATAAATGCTCAACCTGCATATAATTTTTAAAGCACTCACTTAAGATCTTTTCTGTATTCAAAAATGATGGCATGTTTTAATAACACTTGAGATTAACAAAATCCTAGTTAGTTTTTAAATATTGGGATATGTGTTCAGAAATATATCAACACATGCTTAGTATCTTTCTTACTGTCATGTGATTAAAGAATATTTGTGTAAGCATGAGAAAAAAATCTAGCTACCCAGGTAAGCTTTGTGGGTATAAATTATGTATTTTGAGCATAACTTATATACAATATACATAATTTAATTAACATAATTAGTCAAAGTGAAAAATATTAAGACATTTTAAGTCACCATGTATAAAAACTGACTATATATAGAAGAAATGCCACTGAAATATCAAATAGAACAATAAATATTTTTCAGGTCTAAGTGAAACTTTCTGATCATAAATAGAAACAGAAACAATAAATAGGCAATGAGAAATGAGTAAGGACTAAAGCAAATAGAAATATCAGAACAAATAATTATCAAGCTTTAATCAAAATGGAAAAGCATGGTATAAAATATGCATTTCAAGTGTCATCTCTACAAAGCAGGATACTGAAAATATTAAACACTTTGAATACTGCAACACTCAATCATTAATAACTATTAGAATCTGTTTAGACTATATGTTACATTGGTTTTATCCAGTTATTCAAATGTGTACTAGAACTGTACAGAAGAACTATAAAAGCTAGAATATTCTTTTTTCATTTAAATAAAACTTTGACAAAACTATACAGGCTTATAGAGCTGTGAATACTAGGTAATACTAGTGAAATGGAACATGTCTCTGAAATTTTACAATAAAATCAGTGATTGGAAAGTTATAACTTCAAATAAAGGAATTTATAGTTCAAAAAATTTCATTTAACCATTCAATTATAATTTAAAACTATACAAGGTTATTTGTACGTTTATCATATTTCAATAAGCTAATGTGTTCACATTGGATTATGGTAAAATACCATCATTCCATGATATTACTGTTATTGTTGTTGCTGTTGTTGTTGTTGTTGGAGCTTAATCAAATATACAGTAACTGAAAGTTCATTCTGATTTAACAAATATCCAGGAATTCCTCTCATCAGTTAGTCACTATGCCATGTTACACATATACTATATAGCCTCTGTACTCTTTCGGGTGCATTCCATAAAGGTGGGCCTCCCAAAACAGGGAGCAAAGTTGAGAAGTGGGGGATGTATCTGAAAGGACAAAAGGCATTAGCAGATACATATTATCTCAATTAGTCTTCATTCTAACACTTTCCTTGAATTTTAGAATCCTCATTTTCTGAAGCAGAAACTGAGTCCAAAAGAAATAAAGTACTGTGCAGAAAGTCACACAAGTAAGTGACTATAATTTGAATTTATGGTCATCAGAAAATAGGGCCCTCCTTTTTGTCCTGCCACCATGCCCTGCTGCCTGCCTCAATGTAAGGTTTAAGATCTCAGAAATGTTGAACTCAAGAATCTCAGTATTTCATTTCATTCTATGAAGGTTAAATGAGAGACATTATTAAGCATTAACTGAGAATATTGAGGAGGCAGAAAAAATTAAAACCAGTTAACTGAGTGGCTCAGAGTATCTGAGTTCACATGTGTACTTACTAATGTGTTTCCAAACTACTTGAACTTGTAGAAAATTTATTTTTAATAAAGAATTTCCCATTTGCAGCAACTTGGTAAAATATGCAATGAAAACATTCTCAGTTAAAAGTATATACAAATGATATGCTAAATGTTAAAAGACTTTCACACCATGAATAAGGTAAACAACTAAAAAGCAGAAGTAAGGAAACAATATTACAAAAAGACAAGAGAACACTCAAGGATACATCATCCCTGAAGGGACTTCCCTAAATCTGATTTAGAGTTTGGAATTTAATTGATTTCAAGAACATGGAAACTGGAAGATAAAGCTTGGGGCTCCTATAATCACAAAATGTATATAAATGTAGTTTAAACTTGAAAATTAGTAAAGGTAAAAAATAAATGGAAGCAAATAAAAACAAAGCAGCATTAAAATAAAAATAAATCAAGAAAGTACTGCAAAAGAAAAAGTATTATAGATGAAAAAGGAGCTATAAACACAAATTAAGACATACTTTTCATGTACTAACAGACCTTAAAAACTGGTCACCATCAGGTCATTAAAAATAAAACCAAGGAATTTGGAAATTAATTTTAAAACGTCACTAGAACATGCAATGCATATATATATATATGGTGTGCACAATCAATTGGCAATAACTTTGCATCTCCTTATTTCACATGCTTCTTATTAACTTTGAAAAACTATGTTTCTAAGGTTATTATTCAATATCATTGTTTCAGATATAAAGTATTCAATTCTGAGAGCAACCATCATGTCCAAGGAATATGGTGTTAGTCCATCATTTCTGGACTGCCTGCAAGGCAAACTACTAAGGAAATTGTGGACTTCAATACACCCCTTTACGTATACTTTACAACATGAAAAAGGTGTATGATGCTGATCCTAATGTCACCACACCAACAAGGAAAAACGCATAAGGTAAGCAAGGATCACACAAGTCCAGATATCGTACATAGAACCCAAGAGATCATCAATGAAAATCCAGGATGTTTACCTTAATGTTTTGAGAGAAGTAGTACTGTGGATGAAGTGGGTCACAAATAGACGTCATTTTATCTTCCAACAAGATGATGCACCAGCACAGAATGCCAAAAAGTGCAAGAATGTCTCAGTGTCAATGTTCCTGAATTCTGGTCAAAGGAAATATGACCACCTAGTTCACCAGATGCAAATCCCTTAGACTATTATGTATGGAGCATTTGTGAGAGAGAAGTTAATAAACAACCTCTTTCCAATAAAGAGTGTGATAAAACTAAGATTGAAAACATTATGATATCCATGGATAAAGAAAAGTGAATGAAAGCATGCTCAAGATTCCCAAGTCAACTACAGTGTATTATTGCAGTAAATGGAGACTTTTTTGAACAGTTTAAAAAATAATGACTATGTTTACGTATTTATAAATAAGAATAAATTTATTTCAAAACATAACATTTTTGTGGTATGTTGTTTATTTTACTAAAATTTTCCCAATTGTGTGCAACGTGTGTGTGTGTGTGTATAAATTTGTATGTATATAAATTTGTATACATACATATATATATATATATATATATATATATATATATATATATATATATATAAAACCTCCAAATTCTAAGTAATCTATGGGTTAAACAAAAAATTGTGGATGAAAAAAGGGGGTTCTATGGAAAGTAACCCCACAGGGTGATCTGACCATAAATTCCTAACTGGGCAGGCATGTCATGGGGGTAGTCATATCCCAGGACTATAACTTATGTGCTAATAACATTATGGTTGCCTTAAGCAAGCTCTGTCCATTGTTTCTCTACATCTAGGTTAACATATTTTTCAGACTTCTCCTTTTAATATCTGACCACCCTTTCAGACCCCTTCTTCTAAATCATGTAAGAGAGAATGTAATCTTAACTAGCCTGTAACCCAATCCCTGCCTTCCTTTCTCCATCCTCATGTAATCTTTCATTTATATATAAGGATATATACATATCCTTACTAGGTAGTGACAATGATATGGATCAATAGGAGCACTCACAAGTGCTCTCATTTAAGTATAAATTTTCCCAATCACTTGAGAAAACAATTTAGTATTTCCTACTGAAGTTTCATTATGATAATCCACTACAATCAAAAAATAATTCTTCCTCTTGGTCTAGCATTACACATTCACATACACATTAAAGGATATAGACTATGTCTGTTTAGAAAAAGTTCAGGCATTGCTACCATAATGAGAATGTTTTGCTCAACATTGGTATAACCTGGCAGCCAAGGCAAGTGGACTGGAATGTGCAAGTGTAAACAATGACAACTTCACTGTACTCATTAGTGGGAGTGGTAGATGCCTTTGGGTGAGCATGTGTACTGTGCGGCCATTGCGTTCAAAATGACTGAGTAGAGCAACAAATCTATATCAAATTTTGCGTTAAGCTTGAACATTCCTTCATGGAAACTAGACGATTCAGAACCACAGCTATTAGGCAACTGGTGATTGGCAGCTTCATTATGACAATATGCCTGCTTGTGTATCACATTTCTTACAGAGTTTTTGGTGAAACTTCAAATCACTCAGGTGACTCGCTCCCCTACAGCCCAGAATTGGTGTCCTGTGACTTCTGGCTTTTCCCAAAATTAAAACCACCTTTGAAAGGAAAGAGATTTCAGACCCATAAGAGTCAGGAAAATACAATGGAGCAGCTGATGGCAATTAAGAGAACTGCCTGAGGTCCCCAGGTACCTACTTTGAAGGTGACTGAGGTGTCATTGTCTTATGTACAATGTTTCTTATATCTTGTAGCTTCTTCAGTAAATGTCTCTATTTTTCATATTACATAGTTGAATACCTTCTGCATAGTTCTTCCATCAACAGAGGAAAGGACAGAATTTGACAGTAGGCAGAGAGTGTGTGTTCATGTGTGCATGCACATCTAGACAGGGGTTTGGGGTTGAGGTAAAAAATACTAAGCTTGAAGCATGGAAAGTCAAAATATAAGGAAAGAAATTCCTACCTGCCTTTTCCTTCTGACCCTCCCCAAAATAATAGTAGTAAAAAAAACAACCTTATATTTCCCAAAGGGCACTAGGGTATTCTTTGTTGGGAAACAAAAGAGCTAGAAACATAGACACATCAAATATATCTTTATATAAGTCCAATTGCAATTTCAGAATTATTTTAAATTAATAAAGTTTACTCATTGTTAAGAATACAAAGTTAAACAAGTATTAATTTTCACCACTCCAAACCTAAGTCTTTACTGTGTCCTTCTGTCTTTACATCACTTCTGTTGATCTCATCCTTTTCCTCTGATGACTCTGGTGCAATCACAGTCTCCTCTGGACCAGACCTTGTATCTTATCTACCTGCCTACAACCTCTCCAAACTTAAAAAAATCTATTCAAACTTAACATCTCAACAGAACTCTTGATCCTACAACCTCTATTACAACTTGCTCTTCCTTTAGGGGTCCTTGACTATATATGGCACGATTATTTCCCCTTTGTGCAGGCCCAGCCCTGCACCCTCTTAACTCACACATGCCTGCAGATTCTTTCTACACCAAAACTGTCATTCATTTTTTAAGTTTAAATGAACATTGACTATCTATTGTGAATCAATTTTTGTTTGGGGCATTGAGAATACAATATAAAACAATCAGATATACAAGTAGATTTGGAAGAAAATGTGACAGATATCATTTCTGGAATTTCGAGTAACAACAGGTACACTCCTTTGATATGTTTATATCTAATGGAGAAGCACACATGCACGCACACACACACACACACACACACACACACACACACAGAGGGCATGAAAATATGTAAAGAAGCAAAGTTGCCAAGATGCCTCTGCTGTGACTTAGACAACGTAATACCTGCAATATTTTATTAGTGATTTAGCTAAACCTATCTTGATTGCCATATCTCCTAAAATGTGATTGACTACATGGCTATCTTTATTGTTTTAATTCTAAACCTGACAGTAATATATCATTTTACTCTTGATGATTGCAAACTTGCTCTCCCCAGATATATTCTGCAACTACTAAATTAAGCAGCCTTTCATTAGTAAAACTGATTCTCAAGCATGATTACTCAAGAGGAAACAGAGTGGGAAATAAGGGGCTTAACATCACTTTCATTTCCTGAGACAGGTGATCAGAAATCAATATGACTGATCTTTTTTTTCCTACAATCACTTACCAAAGCAAAAACACTAAAGTTTAAAAAGTAAATGTATCTAAGTTTGTCTCTTAGAACCATATCCTGAATCCTCAAAAGAAAATATTTCTCAATTAAATAATATAATTTGACTGATACATATGTTTTGGTAGGGAGTAAATATACATGAGCTACCCAATAACAAATCTTTAAAGCAGTCTAAAAGGTAAAAATTGAAGAATGGGAGAAGTTTTTCCTTATATACAAGTTGAAGTATTTTTACAGCATTTGCTCACTTGTGTCTGTATCATATTTTTGAACTCTTACAATATCTCAAAAAATTTTTAATTATTATATTTGTTATTGTGATCTATATCATTGAATTTTTTTTTAAAGATTTTATTATTTTTCAGAGAGAGGGGAAGAGAGAGAGGCAGAGACGGAGATAGCAATGTATGGTTGCCTTTCACCTGCCTCCAGTTACAGACCTGGCTGGAGACCTGGCTTGCAACCTGATTATGTTGCCCTGGCTGGGAATTGAACTGGCGACCTTTGGGTTCGCAGGCCAGCACCTTATCCACTGTGCTACCAGCCAGGGCGTTATATCATTGATTTTTGATGTTACTATTTTAATTAATTTGGGGCATCGTTAAACATGCTCAAACATAATAAATAAGTGTTGTGTGTATTTTGACTGCTCCACCTGCTAGCTATTTCCCCTGTTTCTCTCCCTCTCCTCCAGCCTCCCTATTCTCTGAGACACAACAATATTAAAATTAGGCCAATTAATAACCCTACAGTGGTCTTCAAGTGTGCACATAAAAGGAAGAGCAGTACCTCTCTTACTTTAAATGAAAAGCTATAAACAATTACACCTAGTGTGGAAGGCATATCAAAAGTTCCAATGGGCTGAAAGCTAAACCCTTCACACTAAACAGTTGGCTATGTTGTGAACATGAAGCTAAAGTTCTTGCAGAAAATTAAAAGTGATTGAAAGTTGGTTGTTACTTTAGTAAACTTTTAGGTGATAAAATATGAAACAGCCTTATTGCTGATATGGAGAAAGTTTTAGTGGTCTAGATAAAAGATCAAACCAACCACAACATTTCCATAATCGAAAACCTAATCTAGAACAAAACTCTAATTCTTTTCAATTCTATGAAGGCCAAGGGAAGTGAGGAAGCTGCAGAAGAAAAATATGAAGTTAGCAGATGTTGGTTAATGAGGTTAAAGAAAAGAAGCTGTTTCTATAACATTAAAGTACAAGGTAAAGCAGCAAGTGCTGATATAGATGTTGGAGCAAGTTCTCCAGAAAATCTAAGGTAATGAATGAAAGGCTACACTAAGCAACCGAGCTTTGATGCATGCGAAAGAGCCTTGTATTGGAAAAGAAGCATCTAGCTACAGCGGAGAGGTCAACTCCTACCTTCAAAGCTTCAAAGTGTAGGCTGACCCTTCTCCTAGAGGCTAATACAGCTGGTGACTTTACACTTACCATTTAGCATTCCAAAGCTCCTAGGGCTCTTAAGAATTATGCTAAATTTACTCTGCCTCTGCTCTATAAGTGGAACAACAAAGCCTGGATGACATCACATCTGTTTACAACACGGCTTATTGAATATCTTAAGCCCACTGTTAAGACTTTCAAAATATTGACAATGCACCTGGTTACCCAAGAGCGCTTATGAGGATGGTCAATAAAATTAATGCTGTTTTTCTGAATGCTAATTCAACATCCGCTCTGCAGCCCTTGGGTCAAGAAATGACTGACTTTTAAGTCATGTTATTTTATTTTTAAAAATACATTTCATAAGCCCTGGAGGGTGGCACAGTGGATAGGCTCCAGCCTGCGAACACAAAGGTCACTGGTTCAATTCCCAGCCAGCACACATAACCAGGTCACAAGCCAGGTCTCCAGCCAGGCTTGTGGAAGCAGGTGAAAGGCAACCATACATTTATGTTTCTCTCCCGTTCTTCCTCCCTTCCTGCCCTTCTCTCTAAAAATAATAAATAAAATCTTTAAAAAAATAAAAAATAAAAAAATGTTTTAAATAAAAATACATTTCATAATGCTAGAACTGCCATAGATAGTAATTCCTCTGATGGATTTGGACAAAGTTAATTGATAACCTTCTAGAAAAGATTCACTATTATATACATCATTAAGTACATTTGTGACTTGTGGGAAGAGGTCAAAATATCAACATTAACAAGAGTTTAGAAAATGTTGATTTCAACTCTCATGAGTGTCTTGAAGGATCCAAAACTTCACATATAATGGAAAGAGAAAGAAAACTAGAATTATAAGTGGAGTCTGAAGATGTGACTGAAATGCTGCAATCTTATGAGAAAACTTCAGCAAATGAAGGGTTGCTTCTTATGGATAATAAAAAATAAAAAGTGGTATCTAAGATGGAATCTAATCCTGGTAAAGATGCTATGAAGACTGTTGAAATGAAGCAAAGAATTTTGAATATTACAAAAACTTAATTGATAAAGCAGGGTTTGAGAGAATTAACTACAGTTTTGAAAGAAGTTCTATTGCAATCAAATGTTATCAAACAGCATTGCATGCTACAGAGAAATCATTCATGAAAGGAAGAGTCAATTGATATGGCAAACTTCACTTTTTTAAATTAATCACCACAGCCACCACAAACTTGAACATCTACTACCCTGATCAGTCAGCAGCTCTAAACATCAGTCAGAAAAGACCCTTCACCATCAAAAAGATTATGACTTGCTGAAGACTAACATAATAGTTAGCAATTTTTTAGCAATATGTCCACTATTTAGATATGATGCTGTTATTGCACACTTAATAGACTACAATATAGTGTAAACATAACTTTTATATGCATTGGGAAACAAAAAAAATTGTATGACTCACTTCATTGTCTAGAGCCAAACTGCAATAGCTCCCAGTTATGTCTATAAAAAGATTAATGATCACCCTTATTATGTCTCGTATTGATACACACTCATCTAATCTTTATTGATCTAACTAATGAGTTAGTCACATGTAGATATAATTATTAAACAGTTTTAAAATTGGCTCTTGTAATTTCACATTTTATTCTTCAAGTTATGCATTCATTTTCAGCATTTCTCAAAAAAGTAAATAAAACCACCTATTTTGTGAATATTTACTAACAAAATCAGGGAAAGCATAGCACAATAAAAAGAAACTATAAGCAGGTATATGAGAAACTAAGCAAACAAACAAACAAAAAATTTTACTATCTACATATTTAAAGCAAAAATGGTTGTTTTTTAAAATTTTATGCAACATTTAGATTTAGATCATTAATGCTCACATTTTTTCCTTCAGTAAAATATTGTTATATATAAAAATTGAAAGTTATGCAATTATTTCACTTATTTGCTAAATAGAGACAAATTTATTCTAAAACAAATACATTCATGTGTCTCTGAGGCAGATCCACTACTTGTACTATGCGAACCAGACAACGCTGACTCTACTTCATTCTGTTTCAAAATATTTTCTTCAGCATGATTGTTCCTCCTTCCAGACCTGGCAAGGAGCCTGCTGCACCAGAACTATACCGTACAGAGATGTCACCAGGAACTGGATCTACCTAGCATCACTATGTGGACAAAGCTCCAAATCTTTCAAGGTATTGTTGAGTCTTCCAAGGAAGGTAAGCAATAAGATACAAATATAGAATATAAGCAACAAAACTGTACCCTAGTCTTCTACAGTTTATGATATGAGAAAAGATCCAACACTATTTATCAGCTTCTTACATCCAGCTTCTCATATGTATCTACTCAAAGATAAAGATATGAGTGTCATAATGATGGAGTACAAAGTGGAGCAAAAACCAAATATGCTAATTGCCTAACCAGATTTTGATTATTCTGTCTGTTCAAATGAGAACTCTTCATTTCATTACACTTCAGGCTAAGTGCAATGATTTAAAAGCTTTGCTTTTCATTAAGTGATAGATATTAGAAAAGAGAGTATGCATTTAATAGTATCATTATATTCTCCCTGTTGTATATCTAAGATGCAATCATGAAAAATTTGAAACTAATAATATACTCAAAATCTTAAAATAACTTGTAATGACAGATAATACTTTCCGCTCCTGAATGAGTATAAATGAGGAATACATGAATACACAATGTGCTTTATAATCTCATGATATTTCCCTAACCTATCATAATTCCAACAGCCTTAAGTAGAAGGAAGTCATGATGTTTTTATGCTGTGGCATAAAAAGCTTAGAGAGCATCCCTCCCTAAGGCTGAACTATCAGAATAGGATGTTGTAACTTGTAAATGATGGAAACGTTGAGTGTTTACAACAGTTAAGTATCAAAATCAATAGAGGAATATTAAATTGCAATAAATGGCTAGGGTAAATTACATTTGTAGCTATATACTGTGGATCTTTCCTCATGTTTAAGAGCAAGTTAATTGAATCAATAAAAAAAGCCATAAAACTATAGATACATTCAACAAATAAATCTAAATCAATTTAGTAATAAATTTAATAAGCAAATAATAACATTTTTGGAGATAAGAGTTTTAAATACCTATGACAGAATCAAGAATCAACATTCTCTATTCCTAACCAGGGTGTTCGAGTTCTAGGTTAAATGAGAAAGTTTAATCAGAAGATGAAAAGAAAGGGATCTATGTACAATTCTAGGATATCCTGGCAAGACAACTTACAAATATTTAGCAGTAAAAGGGATAGTGTTCTGTAGTAAATGACTTCATTATTTCATTAAAGTTAGACATTAGAATACAAAATACCATTTAAGCAAATATGTTAAAATATTCAACTTCTTGGTCTATAAACACTTATAAATCAGTTAATATTACTATTTATATAACTATGATTACTTAAAATGCAATTGAAGAGATGGGAGAAGAAAATCCTTGGTATGTGATTTGTTCTTTTTCTAGAGCCAGAGATCTTTACTAGCATTTGTTATTCACAATGAGACTTATTAACATGGTAATAGTTATTTGTAATGATTTTCAACACATATTGACCACATATGAAATAGTATCATGCTAAACACTGCATAAGTATTATTTGTCATATTTATCTTTTTTTAATTTTTCATAATTTTTAATTAAACTTAATTGGGGTGACATTAGTTGATAAAGTTACAAGTTTCAAGTGTACAATTCTACGATGTATCTATTATCTGTGTATTGCATTGTGTGTTTACCATTTGAAGTCAAATCTTCTTTCATCACCATATATTTGATCCCCTTTACCCTTAAACTCCCACCCTTTTTCCCTCTGGTGAACACAACATTGTTACCTGTATCTGAGTTTTTATTTGTCTTATCTGTTCATTTGTTGCTTTCAGTTTTATATCCTACATATGATTTTGAAATCATATTGATCTTAACTGTTTCTGTCTGATTTACTTTGCTTAGACATAATATTCCCAAAATCCATTTACATTGTTGCAAATGGCAGTATTTCATCTTTTCTTAGGGCTGAGTAATATTCTATAGTATACATGTACCTTATCTTTTTCATCCAATCTCCTACCAAAGGAGTCTTTGGTTGTCTTCATGTCTTGGCCACCATAAATAATTCTGCAATGAACAAAGGAGTGCACATATCTCTATGGATAAATGTTTTCAAAATTTTGGGGTAAATACCCAGAAGAGAGGTTGCTGAGCCATATAACTCTAATCTTAATTTTTTGAGGAAATTCCACACTGTTTCCCATAGTGACTGTATCAGTTTACATTCCCACCAGCAGTGAATGAGGGGTTTTTTTGTTTGTTTGTTTGTTTGTTTTCTCCACAACCTCTTTAACAAGTATTACCTGCCTTGTTGATAATAGCCATTCTGACAGAGATGAGGTGGTGTCTCACTTTTGGTTTTAATTTGCATTTCCCTAATGGCTAGTAAAGTTGAGCCCCTTTTCATATACCTGTTGGCCATTTGTCTGTGTTTTGGGAAGAGGTGTCCATTCAGGTTCTCTGCCTAATTTTTAATTGGATTGTTTGTTTGCTATTGGATTATATGAGTTATTTATATATTTTGGAAATTAAACCCTTGTCACAGCTGTTGTTGCAAGTACAGGTAAACCCCATAGAACACCGTTGTTAGGTTCCTAATAAAAGCTGTGTTATGCAAATCCATGTTATACGAAACAAAGAACTAATACAATAAAAGAGATTAAGTTCCAAAAATTAAAAATATATGCTATTATATTTTTATAATTAAGAGAAATATCTTTATTAAAGAAATTTCACCAATAGTATAACATATTAATATTATTAAATAACATTTTCTTCATCATCACTACTAAGCACCATTAACCTAGGGTGTTTTCTATTTGACAAGATAGCTTCATCCTCTGAACTTTCTTCTGCATTATCTTGACTTCTATCCTGTACTTTTTGCAAAACATCTGTTATTTTAGATTGCTTGCTTTTAGCTGAGAGATCTTTATAAATTTCATTAATCTCAATTGAGATATCTTTTGTTCTTAAAGCTCTTATTATGTTCCATATTGGTTAAGGACTTCCCTAATTTCAAATGAGATATTTTTTGCTCTTAAAAGCTCTTATTATGTTCTATGTTGTTCGGGGATTTCTCTGATTCTCAAACTGCGCTGGAGGGAAACTGTAGAAGTGTCATGTTATATATGGATTACATGTACCTTCTCCCATTTGGTTGGTTGCCTTTTTGTTTTATTGTTTCTTTTGCTGTGCAAAAGCTTTTCAGTTTGATGCAGTCTCAGTCCTTTACTTTTGCCTTTACTTCCTTTGTCGTTGGGGTCAAATCCATTAAAACTTCTCCAAAACCAAGTTTAGTACCTATGTTTTCTTCTATGTAATTTATTGGTTTGGATCTTATATTTAGGTCTTTGATCCAGTTTGATTTAATTTTTCATGTGGCTTTCCAATTTTCTCAGCACCATTTATTGAAAAGACTTTCTTTCTCTATTGGATGTTTCTGGCTCCTTTGTCAAAAGTTGTCTGCCCATATTCATGTGGTTTTATTTCCAGGCTCTCAATTCTGTCCCATTGATCTGTGTGCCTATTTTTCTACTAAAACCATGCTGTTTTTATATTCATTGCTCTGTCATATAATTTGAAGTCAGGTAGTGTAACCCCTCTGGCTTCACTCTTTTTTTCTCAGGATCACTTTGACTACTTGTGGTCTTTTGTGGTTCCATAGAAATCTAATGATTTTTTTCTATTTCTTTTTAAAAATGTAATTGATATTTTGGTATGGAGTGCATTAAATTTGTATATTGTTTAAACATGGACATTTTAACTATGTTGATTTTTTCCAATTCATTAGCATAAAATATCTTTCCATTTCATTGTGTTTTTTAATCTGTTTTAATAATTTTTTATAGTTTTCAGTATATAGGTTCTTCATATTCTTTGATAAGTTAATTCCTTCCTAGGTATTTTATTATTTTATTAAAACTTTTTTTCTTTTATTGATTCTAGAGAGAGGAGAAGGGAATGAGAAAGAGAAGAGAAACAGGGATGCGAGAGAGAAACATTGACTGGTTGCCTTCTGCACGTGCCCAGACTGGGGACCAAACCTAAAACCCAGGCAGGTGCCCTGACAGGGAATCAAACCTGCAACCCTTTTGTTTGCAAGATTTCCAAACAACTGAGCCACCGTGGCTAGGGCAGATATTTCATTCTTTTGCTTGCAATTGCAAAAGGAACATTTTTTTTAGTCTCTTCTTTCTGAAATTTCATTGTTAATATATAGTAATGTGGTGAATTTGTGTATACTGATTGAGTATCTTTCAACTTTATTTGTTTATTGATTCTAATAATTTTTGGTGGCATTTTGGGGTTTTCTATATAAAGAATCATGTCATCTGCAAAAAGTGACACTTTTACATCTTCCTTCCCAATCTGAATGCCTTTTATTTCTTTTAATTGCCTGATTGCTATGGCTAGGACTTCCAGTATGATGTTGCATAAGAGAGGTGAGAGTGAACATCCTTGTCTTTTCCTAATCTTACAGGAGATACTTTCAGTTTTACACCATTGATTATATTATATGAGGGTTTGTCATATATTAACTTATTTTATTGAAGTAGTTTACTTACTTTTTAGTAAAAGAGAAAGTTTATTTAGAAAGTCATAGGGGTAGGAGAAGTAAGTCATAGAAGAAATGGGCTTATAAAACATGATACACAGGCCAAAAAAAGAGGGGGCCATTTGAAACTTAGAAGAGAGAGGCAAGGAAAACATGCTTGGGGACAGAAGGTAGGGAAAGAAGTAGGCATACTCTAAAGAAAGAGCTGCCTGAGGTACTTTAATTCAATGCTGATTTATTAAATGTTTTAACACTAAATAGATGCTATCTCTTATCAAGTGCTTTTTCTGCATCTATTGATAAGATCATATGATTTTAATTATATGTTTTGTTAACATGGTGCATCTGCATATGTTGAACCTTTCTTATGCTCCTGGAATAAACCCCACTTGATTATGACGCATTATTTTTTAATATGTTGTTGTATTTGATTTGCCAATATTTTATTTAGAATTTTTGCCTCTGTATTTATAAGAGATATTGGTCTGTAGTTTCCTCTTCTCTTTTTTGTTTTTTATACTTGACAAGTTTTGATATCAGGGTTATGATGGCCTCATAAAATGAATTGGGAAGTACCATCTCATCTCCAATTTTTAGAAGAGTTTGAGAAGGATTGGTATCAATTTTTGTTTGAATGTTTGGTAGAATTCACTAGTGAAGACATCTAGTCTTGGACTTGTATTTTTTAGGGAGTTTTTGATGGTTGTTTCAATTTTCTCACTCTTTATTGCCCCATTTAGATTTTTCATTTCTTTATGACTTATTCTAGGAAGGTTGTATATCTCTAGAAGCATATCCATTTCTCCTAGGTTATTGAATTTGGTGGCATAAGCTCTTTCATAATATTCTACAATTATCTTATTATATCTGTGATGTCTTTGATGACTTCTCTTTCATTCCTGATGTTGTTGAGATGAATCTTTTCCTAGTGAGTCTAGCCAGGGATTTATCAATTTTATCAATCTTTTCAAAGAACCAGTTTTATGTATTATTTTTTGTATAGTCTTTTGTGGTTCTCTATTTCATTCTATTCTGCCCTAATTTTTCTGTCATTCCACTGACTTTGGGCTACTTTTGTTTTTCTTTTTCTGCTTCTTTAAAATGTAGTGTTAAGTTATTTACTTGAGATTTTTCTTGTTTCTCATGATAGACCTGTATTAATATAAATGTCTCTCTTATTGCTGCTTTCACTGCATTCCCAAAAGTTTTGATATGTTGTACTGTCATTCTCATTTGGTTTTCATGTATCTTTTGACCTTCCCTTTTACTTCACCTTTGACCTAGCTATTTTTTTTTAGTAGTATGTTGTTTAATCTTTACATGTTTCTGGGATTACTTACTTCTTTTTTGCAGTTGATTTCTAACAACAAATATTTGTGATCAGAGAATATGTTTAATAAGATTTCTTCTTAAATTTGTTGAAGCTAGTTTGGGGTCCCAATATATGGTCTATCCTTGAGGATGTTCTGTGTGCACTAGAAAAGAATGTTCTGATATAAAAGATTCTATAAATGTCAATTATGTTTATTTGGTCTAACATGTCATTTAAGGTTGACATTTCTTTGTTAATTTTTGGTTTAAATGATCTATCTATAGCTTTCAATGAAGTACTAGTTCCCTACTATGATTGTGTTTTTATCAGTTTCTGCCTTTAGTTCTGTTAGCAGTTGTTTGTATTTTTCAGTTCTCCCTGATTGCGTGTGAACATATATATTAATAAGTGTATTTCTTCTTGATGTAGTGTCCCCATTATCATTATAAAATGTTTATCTTTATCTTATTACCTTTGTTATCTTGAAATCTGTTTTGTCAGATATAAGTATGGCTGCTTTTCTGTGGATATTATTTTCTTAAATAATCATTTTCCACCCTTTGATTTTGAGCCTCTGTCTTTGCAGCTTAGATGAATCTCCTAAAGGCAGGTGATGAGGATATGAAGCAATAGAAACTTATGCATTGCTAGTGGGAATGCAAAATGGTACAGCCAGTTTGGAAGACAGTTTGGTGGTTTCTTATAAAACTAAAGACACTGTTATCATACAATCAAACAATCACATTCTTTGGTATTTACTCAAAAAAGTTAAAAACTTATTTCCATATAAAAACCTACACAGAGAGGTTTATACCAGTTTCATTCATAATCGCAAAAACCCAGAAACAACCAATATGTCCTTCAGTAAATGAATGGATAAATAATCTATCGTTTATGCAGACAATGAAATATTATTCAATGCAAAAATAAAATAATCAAGCTATTAAAAGACATGTAGGAAACTTAGATGCATATTAATATGTGAAAGAAGCCAATCTGAAAAAGCTACATGATTCCATTTATATTACAGTCTAGGAAAAGAAAATTTATGGAGACATTTAAAGGATCAATGGTTGCTAGGAATAAAGAGAGAGGGAAAGCTGAGTCAATTGCAGCTTTGAAGATTTTTAAGGCATTGAAGCTATTCTGTATGTCATAATGGTGGGTATAAGATATTATCCATTTGTCCAAACTCATAGAATATATATCATCAAGATGGAACCCTACTGTAAATGACAGACTCTGAACAATAATGATGTAGACTTATTGATAATAGCACTCTGGTCTGGAATGTTGGGTAGTGGGAGAGGTTGCGTATGTGTAAGCATAAGAGATATACTGGAATTCTCGGTACCTTCTGTTCAGTTGTGCTTTGAACTTAAGCTGCTCTAAAAATAAAGTAGATTAAAAAATAAGGTACTACATTCTGTCTTTCTTTGCTTCTGCTCTTTTCTCAGAGTAGTCATCGTCATCTTTCTCTTTCTCTCTTTTATTTCTCTTCTTAATTTTTTTGCCTTTTCCATTCATGTCTCTGCCCCAACACTTCTCACTCTCTAAACTTGTTTTACTGCTCTGGCCCAAGACTGATGACTAAGTTTAGGTTAAAAACTCTCTCCTGATTAATATTACTTTAAAATATATGCTTACTTGTAACAACCATAAATTCATACCACCTAAAATATAAAAGTATGTCAAAAATTGCAGTTTAAACCTAAAAACTTAGCTTCTTTTTATCTGAAGATTTTTATTGTGATGCTATTACAGATGTCCCAATTTTTCCCCCTTTCCCCCCTCCACTCATCTCACCACAATTCCCATAGTCAATCCCACATTGGTGTCCATGTCCATGGGTCATTCCTACACGTTCTTTGCCTCTCCAGCATTATCCTCCTCCCCCACTCCTCTCTGGTCACCGTCAGTCTATCTTAATAGACATGTCTGCCGTTACTAAGGAGAACCATGCATTTCCTCCTCCATTTTCTTATCAACTCATATTTTAGAACAATTAGCCTTCTCAAAAACAATGGAAGCCCTTGCCTTTTCTTCCATGCCTCTTGCCTGAAAGAGCAGGTAGTTTTTCTAGGCTAGTGAGATGGAGAGAGGCTGCCCTCTGCTGGCCAGCATTTTCCTATGAACAGGACTTGTGGTACGGAGAGCAACAGCTCCCACCTGGTGGCCCTAGTGCTCAGCTTCTCCCAGGGACAGAGTCCTGGTCTTCCATGCCTCTCGCCAAGTGTAAGTCTGAAGGTTGACAGGTGTTAAAAAAGAGAGACCTTTGGTCTAAGATGCATTTTAGAAATTAAGTTTATCAGTTTGAAGACTATAGTTTTATTTCTGTTTCCTGTGTCCAGCTCTTGGTTCATAGATCAGAGGGAAGAAGAGGTGAGTGTACCTAATCATCATGCCCTCAAGCTCATACAAATCAAGGAGATATTCTATTGCTATTTAGGAAGTCAATATAAAGTTAGAGAATATAGAAACATATTTCTAAATGTGCCATTCTTACCAAAATTTGGCAGGTTATCTTTAAAAGAAAAGAGAAGAAAAAAGCCTCACTTTTAAATTCATAAAACTCCCATTGTTTTCTCTAGCCTTCCTGCCCTGTCTCCATGACTAGCTCTCGTCTCTAATGGCATTACATGCTTTATAGAAAGTTATCACTTATTTAATTGAAAAGAAGAGTAATGAATTGATGTAAGCTTAGCTGGAAGTGGGAAAGCTTTGTGGAGAATGTTGTAGAGAAAGTACAATAAAAACTAAATAATAAAATAAAGAAGACCCTGAAGAAGCTGCTTGCTGAATATGCAATCACTTCTCATTCTCTAAGCCTCTTTCTAAAACTAATGAGCAATATAAAGATGCTAGAAAGGTAACTTATCTTTATTTTTGTATTTGAATGCTGAGAGGAAAACTTAATGTAAAGAGTGAAACAATTAGCCCTGTCTGGTGTGGCTCATTTGGTTGGTGCACTATCCTATACCCAAAAGGTTGCAGGCTCCATTCCTGGTACCTAGGTTGCAGGTTCAATTCCCAGTCCTGATGTGTACATCAGAACCAATCCATGTTTCTCTCTTTGACTCCCTCTCTCTCTGAAAGCAATGAGAATGTGTCATTAGCTAAGGATTTAAAAATCATAATAATAAATAGCAAAACAGTTAAGTCTGTATCAAATTGGTAAAACATATGAGGTCCTCTGGGAAAAGTCCAACCATTGTTAATATAATGAGAATAGTTTACATGGCATCGATGAAATATGGCAGACAAGGGAAGTGGACCAGAATGTGCACCTGTAAACAATGCTATTTAGGAAGTCAATATACTGTACTGCCAGTGGGGGTGGTAGGCTCCACTGAGTGACCAGGTATACTATGCAACCATCGTAGTCAAAATGAGGAAGTAGAGTAATGAATCTGCATCAAATTTTGTTTTAAGCTTGAATATTCCTGTGTGGAAACTACTTGGATGATTCAGAAGGCTGTAGCTATGGGCAACTGGTGATTAAAAGCTTCATCACAATACACCCACTCATACATCCCATATCATGCAGAGTTTTTTGCAAAACATCAAATCACCCAGGTGACTCAGCCCGCCTACAGCCCAGATTTGATGTCCTGTTAGTTCTGGTTTCCCCAAAACTAAAATCACCTTAGAAATGGAAGAGGTTCCAGATCTTTGATGAGATTTCGGAAAATGCAATGGGGAAGCTGATGGTGGCTGGGGAGAACTGTGTGAGGTCCTAAGGTGGCTATTTTAAAGGTAACTGAGGCATCATTGTTCTATGTAATGTGTCTGTGTCTTCTTCAATAAATGTTTTTACTTTTCATATTACACAGCTGGATATCTTCTGGACAGGCCTTATATATATTCTAGACATATAGCCCCTTACATAAGCATAAGGCATATGACTGAAAAATATCACAAGTACTCTTTGGAATAGGTGGTGCTCACAACACATCGTCATTTAACTTAGGGATAAAGAATTGTTGGTGTCTAGCTTTCCTGAATATTTAATTGAACCAAAATAATTTGTGAAGGATGTCTTATCATTATAGTTAAGGAGGTGGAGGGGAGCAAGTGAAACAGAATTCAAAACAGCAGGAAATAAAAGGCCTAGAGACTACTGAGCCAGAGAGGGGAATTGCAACAGACCTGGTGTGACACTAATCATTAGTGAGTGAAGTAATTAACTAGGAAAGAGATGGGGTTTAGTTATGGCCCTCCAAATGGAAATGAGAAATTTCCAGATGTTCCATATGGTCTGTAATTCAAATGTTTCATGCCTTCAGGTTAGACTTTTCAAGCAGATAACAGATGTAGAAAGGACTCAAAATTTTATGCACACACCATGATGGTTAGCTTCCAAAATTCTCAGGGCTTGCTTGTAAACTCCTCACTTAAGAAGTAGGATTTTAAAATAAAGCCTGTCAGACCTCAGGCAGAATTCTAGTTGAGAAAGAGTTGCAGGTTAATAATAGCTTTCTTTTTACATACCAACTCAAATGGTACAAAGCAGCTCCAGGGATTTTAACATGACAGCAACAATGCAAGAGCTTTGGGGGTTCAAAAGAACATTTCTTGCCAAATAGCCTTTCACTAAGGAAAATACTTTAAATAGAAGATCATGACACTGAGAGATTAATTCTGTGTACCATGGAACATGATGTCCAATATATCAAAATATCAAATTTATCTGAAAGGAAACAGAAATTTTCTCTGCAATGACAAATTTTCACCATTTTTTTAAAAATGTCAAAATGAAATGAATTATTTAATTTTCCAAAGTAAAATTTAAGTAACTGCATAAAAATTAGTGAGGTCCTATGTGACACAGCAACCAATATGATTTAGATGTGAAATCCCACCACCACCACACTGAGCTTACAACCAAGTAAAGAGATAACATTGGCAGTCAAATAAGTGATCAAAAATTTTAGAGTGGCTAGACACACACAGATAGACTAAACATCTTAGAAAGGTAATATTCTAACTGGGCCATAGAAAGATATGTGAGAATGTTGCCAGGGAAATTGGGGTCCTTGCAGTAACTTCAGAAAAGCATTTGCGGAGACTACACATGGGAAGATGAGGTCTAGTGGTAAGATTTATTGGGTGAAAATAAAAGGCTGTCCCCAAGTCCCTGGTGTCTCATCTCTGCCCATCCCACTGTGAAAGAAGTCCAGCCTTCTTCACAAAGCCCTTAAGACAGGCTAGTGTCCATCAATTCTGTGTCGTGGCTTCAGTCTAGTTCAGTCCCTGCCTTCATTTGGCTGGCTTAGCCCATGTTCTCAGCTACACTCTAGCCCATGCCTGTAGCATAGTCTGCTGCAGGCCCCAGGGCTGTTGGGTCTACATGGTTGCCAGGAGGGAGCCCCCACATTCAAGTACATGTTACAGGGCCAGAGACAGAGATTATCTTTGTTAGGTTGATTAAATTATCTTGGGTTTGGGTTTGGGAAAGGACTAGGTGATTTTTCCAACCAATCAACTTCCCAATCCTTTGTGGGCTATTGTTGGCCCTATCCCCAAACCAATCCATTTCCTAGATCTTCCAGGGCCCTGTGTCCCTTATCCCATCAATCCTTTTCCCAGGTTGGACGAACAGTCTTCTAAGGTTGCCATCCTGGTTTTTACTGAACACACAAATGCTTACCTCCCCTTTATTGTTCTATTCCTCCCCACCCCTATAGCCTGGAATAAATGAGTGGACCCTTTGTACCCTGGGAACAATGAAAGGTGGTTCTTGCTTCCTAAGGGGGGTAGGGTGGGGGGTTAACCCTTTTGGCAGAGTGGGAAATGCTGTGATCTCCAGTGGTGCCTATGAATGCTGCAACTTCCTAGTGAAACAGGCCCACATCCCATTTAGCTCCCCAGTCCCTCAGATTCAACAGTATCCAATTCCCTTTGCTTCCCCTGCTTCCCCCAATATCTAGCTGCCTACACTAACAACATGCCACATGGAATTTCAGAGCATAAAGTTGAGGCCCAGCCTCGCTCTACACTCAACCTTATGACATGGGCCAATTTCCTCAACTTCTCTAAGCCTCCATTTCTGAATCTGTAAAATGGCCAAATAAAATCTCTCTATCAGAGGTTTCTCATAGGAACAAAAAGAGATAATATATATGAATTGTTTTCCAGGGCACAGTATGCAGCATATGGAAACTCTTCTTTAGAGTGCTTGCATTTAGTGCTATTTCTGCCCTTTCATAGAAGGTTTAGGAGAAAGGCTTTTTCTTGGTTCTCCACTTCTCAATCTTGAATAAAGATAATTGATGCTCCATGGCCCAGATTTCCCCCCTTCTCCTTCTTTCTATTGTTCTCTTGTTTTCAGTTGATGACCAGCAACAAAACAGACTCTCTTCCCACTTCTGCTCCATATAAACCCAGATGCTTCCCAGCCCAACTTGTCACCTGAGGCAGGGTGTGGTCCTCCCCAGTGGCTGTATGGCTAAGTGGAAGCTTTGCAGGTTCACCTCCCTAGAGTTAGGGTGAGACAAGTATTAGGAAGGCTCCTTTTAACTTTGGGCTATACTGTTATTCTCCAAACCCGATTTATCATGTGATTGATTGCACCCTCAATAATATGAGGTACTACCTTAGAGAAAATGTGAATGATCATGTGAACTCAAGCTCACAAAATATAGAATCTAAAGTGGAAAGAGCAAAGTGTGTACATTTGTTTAAAAGAATGACAGTTTATGGTGGAATATGGAGGAAACCCTTGGCTTAGGTACTTGGATCCTATCTTTGAAAAGACAGAATAGGGCTCCCCTCACACTTTAGCTTGTTTAAAACATGTAAAATTAAAACATCCCAGCTTCTATGTTTGTATAATTAGCTACATTTTTGAGATATCTGTTTGTTTACATATATACTATGAGCATGTGTATCTTTGTACAAACAACTTTGAAGAAGGTAAAAATCACCACACACAAGGATACCTCAACTTTTGCTACAGAGAAACTTCCCTACATGTTGCTAGGTGCTTAGTTCAGCCACCTCCACCACCTGTGCTCTAGACAGAGAGACAGAGCCACCTCCACCACCCTTACACTCATTTGGAGGGCAACTTCCCTCCACTGAAGTTCTGATTGACTTTATCTGGGGCAAAGAGCCCTGTACCTGTACAGCTGCACATCATGCTCCTTTGTCTCCAATTGCCCACAGCTGAGAATCAGTGCCCCCTTAAATATTGGCCCTTGGCACCTGGCTTTCCTTACCTTTACCCTGCTTAGTCAAGTTTTTGAAAAACTGGTGGGACATCATAAGGTAAAGCATTTGTTTTTCACCTGTTATTGATATTTGCATCATTCTAGGCTCTCTGGGTTGACACTTTTCTGAACCAAATATAATCTTCATCCTCAATTCTGATGCTCAGGCAGAATCTGTATGTTAATACTTTACCAAGATCAGCATCAGCAGAAATACTCTAGAGCAGGGGTGTCAAACTCATTTTAACCGGGGGCCACATCAGCCTCTTGGTTGCCTGCAAAGGGCTGAATATAATTTTAGGACTGTATACATGTAACTACTCCTTAATAGTTAAGTGAGCTGGGTAGAAACAAGGTGCCGGGCCAAAGGTGCCAGGTCTGATAAAACAAGGTGGAGGGCTGGATTCCACCATTAGGCCTTGTGTTTGCCACCCATGCTCTAGACAGAGAGAAACCTTCATTTAGAGTACTATACAAAACAGGGATGGATTTTGCTCCCCACTTATTTTCATTTGTACCTAAAAATTATGTGTATGTGTGTGTGTAGACAGGCTACATGCAATCAATTAGCAAAATTTAGTAAAATAAACAACATACCATAAAAGTGTTATATTTTGAAATAAATGTATTCTTATATGTAAATACATAAACAGGGTCATTTTTTAAATTGTTCAAAAAAGTTTCCATTTGCTGCAATAATAGACTCCATTCAAAATCTTGAGCATGCTTTAATTAACTTTTCTTTATCCATGAACATCATGTTTTCAATCTTAGCTTTAACAGCCTCTTTACTGGAAAGAGGTTGTTTATTAACTTCTCTCTCACAAATGTTGCATACATAATAGTCTAAAGGATTTGCATCTGGTGAACTAGGAGGCCAGGTTTCCTTTGACCAGAATTCAGGAACGTTGACACTGAGAAATTCTTGCACCTTTTTGGCATTCTGTGCTGGTGCACCATCTTGTTGGAAGATAAAATGATGTCCATTTGTGACTTGCTTCATCCACAGTACAACTACTTCTCTCAAAACATCAAGGAAAACATCTTGGATCTTTATTGATGATCCCTGGATTCTGTGTACGGTATCTGGACTTGTGCATCCTTGCATACCTTATGTGTTTTCCTTGTTGGTGTGGCGACATCAGGATCAGCATCATCTACCTTCTTCACATTGTAAACTGTAGGTAAATAGATGTTATTGAAGTCCACAATTTCCATAGCAGTTCGCCTTGCAGGCAGTCCAGAAATAATGGACTAACACCGTATTCCTTGGACATGATGGCTGCTCTCAGAATTTAATATTTTATATCTGAAACAATGATGTTGAATAATAACCTTAGAAACATAGGTTTTTTTTTTATTAAGAAGCATATGAAATAAGGAGATGCAAAGTTAATTCCAATTGATTGCACTCACCCTATATATATGTGTATACATACACACACACACACACACACACACACACATATTCAATTGTTGAGAATAGAAGTCTAAATGTTCTTAAATCATTGTGATACATGATGATTGGAGGCACTAGGAATGACCCTGACAATTGAATCTCACTTAAGGCCAAACACTCTAAAATCTCTAAAATCCTATTATTATTTCTTTTTTCTAATAGCCAACTGACTTTCTCTGATTTAATGACTCTGTGCCAGTAAAAATAAAATGTTAATCTAGATATACATTTTGTAATATATATATCTTGCTTTCTTACAGAGGTCACTCTACATTTATTAAAGTTACACAACCAGAAGTGAAGGGGAAATGTCTTGTCTGTGTGTCTTATGGAGCAAATATTGCTCCACAGTTTGTGATGTGTATTACCTGATCTATCAGCAGTGGGGACAGCTATCAGAAGGGGAATTGGTGAGCCCACACAAAACCCCTGGGGATGCTTAAATGTCCCACTTTACTGCTGAATCTCAGGGCATCTGGTCAGTTGCTGTCCACCTCTGCCCATCACCTGGGACATGGAAGAGTGCAGAGAGTTGCCTGACACTCCCAGCTACAACTGCTGACCTGTCCAATCAGCTGAGGATGATAAGGGGCATGAGACTTAATAGTGCTTGACCAGTTTAGAGCACATATTAGTGAAACTACAAAACAGAGCTTTAAAGAAACAAAGACTCATCTAGCTGTAATTTCTGGGGGTCTTACCAGCCAGTTGCAACCTCTCAATGTTTCCATCAACAAACCATTTCAAGTCTTTATGCGAGAAGAGTGGAACAGATGGATGGCTGCTGGTAATCATGATCTGACACTTAGTGGACGAATGAAGAGGCCCACTATCACTCAAGTTTGTGACTGGGTGAAAACATCATGGCACTCAGTGAAGGACAAAACCGTTGTACAGTTATTCAAAAACTGTGGCATTAACAATGCCTTAGATGGAACTGAAGATAATATCATATATGAAGACAGCAAAGAAAGTATTATCAGTAATTGGAAACAACTGAGCTTCATAAATTCTGACACTAGCGATGATGAGTTCTTGGAGTTCCCAGAAAACTAGAAGAGTTCTTGAGCCTGAAACTCTCTCCTCATTTATTAATGACAGTGATGATGATTCTTAATACCGCTTTGACTGCTGTTCACTTTACATGGTTGAAATATTATTCTGTTATATTTTATTAAATATTTTAGTACACCATTTGGTTCAGAATATTTTTTTTCTGGTTTTCCTCTTCTAAACCTAGGTGCATATTATGGTCAGGTGCATCTTATAGAGTGAAAAATACAGTAATCTGTGTAACTCACTAGAAAAATCTACCTTAATATTTTAAATATGACATATTTTTTCACTCACTTTCCAATTTCTTTGTATTTTCTTCTTAAAACTTAAAATTTGTACCAAATTCATCTTTAAAAACTACAACAAAAGGTGTCAATCACATTTATGGTTGATATAACACAGTCAAAGAAAAGAGACCTGAGACAAATCGACATAAAACCCAAAAGAGGAAGAACAATTTGCATAATCTTCTCCCCATCTTGCCACATTCATGTAGAAAATATTTCCCTTGTACATCAGTTTGTTACTTAGTCAGAAAGCTACGGTAAGTTTTTAAACTGCCAGTTAAACTTCCATGGTTAAAGTCACCACTGATTTTAGTTACTCCCTACCACCACCTTCCCAAAATGATCTGCTGTTTCAGCCAGTCATGTTTCTTCTTCTTCTTAAGTCTAATCTTCATAATTCTCTGAAAAGCAAGAGTTTTTGTTTAAAGTTATGACCCTGTCACTCACTTGCTGTATAACTTTGGATAAATATGTTAACAATACTAGAGCTTTGTGTCTTAACTTATAAAATGAGGAAAGTAAATTAAATAACCTATGGTCCATTCTTGCTGCAATAATCTATGAAAATACCTATAATTTCTAAACTTTCAAAATAAAATGGCCTTTCCCACCATTCTACTTACGCATTTTTCAAAGTTTCATTTACTCTAAGAAACTCTAAGAAACTTGATCTTTCCAAAAATTGAAGTACAATTGCATGTCAATCATGTTGTGACAACAACTTCTACATGGCTGATAGTGACTATAAATTTCACATGGTTCAATTCCAATTTCAGAATACTTAAATTGGGGCAAGGAGCAGGAATGTGACTTACTTAGAATTAATGAAATAGGATATCATTTCCTACAAACAAAATAATCACTTCTTCAATCTCCTGTGGTATATTTATTATTTCATTATATTATCAATCTCAGTTATCCCTTAATAAAATTCTGAATTTTCAACTCAGTAAATTTTCAAAAGTGAATTATGTCCTTTTCATATTTTTCCAATTTCTTAAGTTATGTGGTGACTCTGTTCCTATATGGGTACTTAAATTTGTCAGATTAAATTAAAAATTTTAAGTGCATATTTTTTTTATCTAGTCTGTTCATCTATAATAACAGGCTTAATGGTTAGGACAAAAAGATCTCTTTAATATATGTATAAGCAACATCGCTCCTCTCCATTACAGTAAGCTGGAGTTCATACAGCAGGAGAGTTGTGAAAACCAGTATGTGGGACTCCTAAAAATTGTCAATAATGAAAGAATTGACAAAATAAGAACAAGGTTAATAAATTTACTATTTTTCTTTTAATAGCGACTAAGTATATCATTTATATGTCATTGACTATTGTTATAAAATATACTTTAATAGTTTTACAGTAGATGAACCTATGAATAAGTAAATATTTATTTAACCAGCTTCCTGTTTGAGGGCATGACTATTCCTTATATGTTACTACTGAAATAAAAGTATAATAAACAGTCTTGCAAACTTTTGTCTATATTTATGATGGCTTCATTCATTTTAATTCCTAGAATTAAATTTATGAATAAAATTTCATAAATATTGATCCATATGGTCAATGTCCTTCAGAGATGTTACACCTAAGTATAACAATAAACCTAGAGAGAACCTGTTCTTTGTCAATAAATACTATAAATGCTTTTCTGTTTGTCTTGCTTTTATTTTCCTTATACATATACATATATGCTTATACAATACAATTTTAAAATTTTTACAGTATTTTAGTTGATTTTTACAATTTGTTTTGGAAGTGTAATTATAAAATTATATAAACATTTATTTTTACTATATTATTTTAGATTTTTTTTTGAATTCTTTAGTATTTAATCCACAGCAGTTTGATTGTTTTTAAAAAGTGGTAAGAAAAACGTTTTAGCCATGGCTGGTGTGGCTCAGTGGATTGAGCACCAGCCTGAGAACCCAAAGGTCATAAAAATACTGATTTGAACTCCTCAGATATGCAGCCTAAACCAAATATGCCTTGGGGTCACCTAAATCAGCTGAAGCAGAACAAGAAGGGTAGGAACAAATAGAGGTGCAGAAGGCTTTTTGAAACTGAGCCAAGTGCTTAAGTCTTGCTTCCTACCGAGTTCTCTTACCAATGCTGCTGCGGGAGCTTGTGCACCCTACATCGCGCTCCCGTTGATCCACGGGAGCTTCAAGTGGATCGCAAGAAAAACAGCTTTTATTTTTAATTTAATCAAGTGCATTTTCAGGACTCATTTTTCACCAGTAAGCCAAAGACTTAGACATACTGTTCACATGTCAATGTCTATAAGTAAGGCATTGTGTGTATTAAAAATAGCAATTAACTATTTCACACAACAGAATTGTAAATAGAAGTAAAATTTCTGAACTCAAACAATGATAAATTAGGAAACCCAATTTAAGTTAAAAGTTGGATTACCAAAGAAACAGCTCCAGGACTCCCATCCACCCCTTTGGAGAAAATGTGAACCTAGGTATCCTATGTAAATGGGCAACTTTTGAGGTGCTCTGTGAGGTATATAGTGTTCCACTTTGCCATTCACATGTGTATCCCACACAGAGTTTATAGTTAGTTGAAGATGTCAACAGAGAGGTATAATGCTCAACAATCAATGCTTTGGAGCCCAGCAGATAAAACAAACGCCCAGCTGTTCTCAGTTCTGTACTTTCTAAGTATTTTCAAGACCCACAGGTAAATTTACACTCAGAATAGCAAACTGTTATTAGTCTAGGATAGGACCTTGCCTTGGATCTACAGAGAAATAAGCCTATATGTCCTCAGTCATTACATGCATGAGTTTACTGCTTCCCAATGTTATCCCTGAAGTAAAGAGAGCTGAACTCTAAACTCTCTATAAAGACTGAACCTTCAGGCTATAGGAAATTCCATTCATACAGGAGGTATGATTCAGGAACCAGTTCACTAAACAACACAGTGTGTGAATTTGAAGCAGTTTTGTATGCCATTTCTACTTTGGGGATAGGAGTAGCAAACAAAACTGTTTTTTTACTATTTTTTCTTCCCTAAGCTATTTTGTTATTTTGTAAAAATCATCATGAATGTGGCAAGATGGGGAGAAGATTATACAAATTGTTCTTCCTCTTTTGGGTTTTATGTCGATTTGTCTCAGGTCTCTTTTCTTTGACTGTGTTATATCAACCATAAATGTGATTGACACCTTTTGTTGTAGTTTTTAAAGATGAATTTGGCACAAATTTTAAATTTTAAGAAGAAAATACAAAGAAATTGGAGAGTGAGTGAAAAAATCAAAAACAGAGTTGATATAAGGTTAACATGAAAGGATATTACATTTTTTTAAAGAGCAAAATAATAACATTACTTCAATTTTATCCTATTTGTGTCTTTTGTTATATCTACTCTAAAGGAAGGTCATCTATTAAATTAATGTTACAGTTTTACACATACATACATCTGTACATGCATATAGAAAGAATATATGCTGACTTTAATAAAAATGATAAATGTAAATTTTTAATAGTTTACATGCATTTTTTTACTTGATGTGACTCTATATAATAGATTTATGTGCTAGATACCATATTAAGATTAACATTAGATATCAGAAAGAAAAAGTGCCTATGTTTCCTAGTAAGATATCAAAGCCTTTGGGTATTTAACATTTTTCAATGACAAAGACAAAAGCTGTGTGTAGATTTCAGAGGAAATCCCCTGAAAATGTGAGTGTGCTTCATATTGTACAGGTGGTGTTATCTGATTATAAAATATTAAGAAAATCTTGGTGTGGCTTCCAGCAGACAGGTGATATGTACACCTCCCTATTATCTGACACACATAGTACAAGAAAGAAGTGGAACTTGGTTAAGTTTTCCCATGTCCAGAAAAGCTTTGTACTTTTTTTTTTCCATTTTTAAAAGTGAGAGCCAATGTTTAAACTCCATTAGGAACTTGGTTTCATTATTTTCATTCCTCCTGCTTCAATACTCATGATTGAGATTGTGTTTGGTAATGGGTGGTATGTTCAGAAGGTAAAATGAAAAACAGAGACATTTATTGAAGAATATACAGGATACAAGATATAGGAAAATGACACCTCAGTCCCCTTCAAAGTAGGCACCTCAGGACCTTACACAATTCTCCCAATTGCCATCAGCTGCCCCATCATATTTTCCTTATGCTCGTGGATGGTCTTTTTCCTTTCAAAGATGATTTCAGTTTTGGGAAAAGCCAAAAGACAGGGTGCCAAATCTGGGCTGTAGGTGGCTGAGTCACCTGTCATAATTTGATATTTTGCAAAAAAACCTCGAGACGTGATACATAAGCAGATGTGGTGTCATGATGAACCTTCCAATCACCATTTTCCCATAGTTGTGGCCTTCTAAATCATTTGAATATTTTCCACAGAGCAATGTTCAAGCTTAACTCAAAATTTGATGTAGATTTGTTGCTGTCCTCAGTAATTTTGAATGCGAGGACACACATAACAGGGTTGCAAACAATAAAGTGACAAAATTTTAATAAAATAAACAACATACCACAAAAATGTTATATTTTGAAATATACTTATTCTTATATGTAAATACATAAACAGAGTCATTATTTTTTTAATTATCAAAAAAAGTCTCCATTTGCTGCAATAGTAGACTCCATTCAACTTCGGAATCTTGAGCATGCTTTCATTCACTTTTCTTTATCCATGAACATCATAATGTTTTCAGTCTTAGCTTTAACAGCATCTTTATTGGAATGAGGTTGTTTATTAACCTCTCTCTCACACAAATGCTCCATACATAATAGTCTAAGGGATTTGCATCTGGTGAACTAGGTGGCCAGATTTCCTTAGACCAGAATTCAGGCACACTGACATTGAGAAATTCTTGCACCTTTTTGGCATTCTGTGCTGGTGCACCATCTTGTTGGAAGATAAAATGATGTCCATGCTTCATCCATGGTACAACTGCTTCTCCCAAAACATCAAGGTAAACATCCTGGATCTTCATTGATGATCTCCTGAATTTTGTGTACAATATCTGGACTTGTGTGATCCTTGCTTACCTTAGGCATTTTCCTCGTTGGTGTGGCAACATCAGGATCAGCATCATCCACCTTCTTCACATTGTAAACTGTAGGTAAATGGATGTTATTGAAGTCCACAATTTCCTTAGCAGTTCGCCCTGCATGCAGTTCAGAAATTATGGTTGCTCTAATATCATATTCCTTGGACATAATGGTTGCTCTCAGAATTTAATACTTTATATCTGAAACAATGATATTAAATTATAACCTTAAAAACATAGTTTTTCAAAATTAATAAGAAGCATGTGAAATAAGGAGAGATAACATTATTGCCAACTTATCACACACACTCTGTGCACATGCTCTTTCAACAGTATCCACTGCCCCTGCTGACTAGTATAATGAAGTCATCATTGTTTATGTAATCGTATTCCAGTCCACTTTCCTTGGCTGCCAAGTGACATCACCATCATACAAACATTCTCATTATATTAATAATGGCTGGACTTTTTCTGGACAGACCTAGAGTTTTTTTTAATTGAATATATTTTAAAAATTATTTTTGCTGGATTTAGGTCATTTCTATAACTGAGGCTTATATAATGTAATTTAACTTAGCCAAAAATATGCAGTATATGAAATATTGTATAAAACCTGAAGCATTCAGAGCCCTGGCTGGTGGCTCAGTGGATAGGCACCGGCCTGCAAACACAAAGGTTGCTGGTTCGATTCCCACTCGGGGCACATAACCAGGTTGCAAGCCGGGTCTCCCTCCAGGTCCGTAGCTGGAGGCAGGTGAAAGGCAACCATACGTTGATGTTTCTCTCCCTTTCTTCCTCCCTCCTTGCCCTTCTGTCTAAAAATAATAAATAAAATCTTTTAAAAACAAACAAACAAAAAAAAAACCCTGAAACATTTAGATAATAGCTTGGGATAAGATAAGAAAAAGGTAAAAACTAAAAGATGAAGTGGAATATGCAAAGCACCCTGACAAAGTGCAAATATTATGAGAAGAAATGATTGTATCTGCTTGATTAAGTAAAAACTCTTTGGCAAAGGGCTAGTAGAGTTAGGTCTAGGAGCTGACAGCAAGATGTAAAAAAGATTTTATTTTTTAGGCAGTTACTTGCATAAGTAAGAAGTCATGTTTGAAAGTTTGGTGATGTTATGTTGAAAAGTTAAATTTAGCTACAATATATGACAGAACATTGGAAAAACTGACATAAGTTTTGAAATGTAATTTAGGACAACTTTATCCAACTTTATCTTGAACCTCAAATGCCAAGGTAGGAAATACCCACCATTATTTTTCAGGCAGCATCAACAAGTAGGAACTATTTACTGAAGATATATCATGAGATGAGTGATGCCATCCTAGCAGCATCATCACAGAGAATGACTCAGACAACTGTTCGCAACACAAGATTGTAAGAAGAAAATATTAGCGGGAAAAAATTCAATGGAGGGGCTGTGTCACATTCTTTAACTTCTGAAATTCATACATTTCTTCCACAAAAAATAACAGCCTATACCATTGTTATAAGGATTACATAATATGTAGAAAGGAAAAAGTGGGAAAGAAATAAACAGTAGCCTTTGGTATTATTACAAACTATGTAGATTTAGGACATGATTATAAAACTATAAAACATAGTTTCTTTAATAAATCTGGAAAAATAATCTTACCTAAAGCTTTTTAAACTGTACAATGAAATAACACTTGTTAAAGAGCTTTATTAGCAATGGAATTCTACAAAAGTATAGCATGATGTTATAATTATTTGATATATAATCTCCAAAAATGGATGCAAGGAAATATAGTGTTGCTGCAGGAAAAATGTTGATATTGGATGATAGTAGCAGAGAAACAGGAAGAATTTGGAGTAAGAAAGCAAAACCTGAGGTGGTGTTGTTTTATTACCATTGAACTATTTGGCGGGCAATATAAAAAGACTCTAGGACAGAAAGAGCTCAGAGTGATTAGAGAATCATCCATCAATGTATCATTTGAAGCTTTGAAAATGGATAAGTGTGACCAAGGATGGAGTACATACACAGAGGAAAATACTAAAGCCAAAACTTCACAGATTTTCTGTATTTGAGTTCACCAGCAGGTGGAGGAGACACACATGAGAACAATGACCCATTGCTGATTTGTGCTAGAGATGGTATAAGGAAAAGCCAAACCAATTCTTCCAAAAATATCTTTAAAAGTCTTCAGAGAACATAAGCAGCAAATGTTCAGATCTGTACTATTTACCCAGTTGGCCAATGGGGAGGATTCTTTGGGGTAGGGGAGTCCATATAGGTGGAGAGAGTCATAGGAGCTGAGGCAAGAGAAAGAGAGAGAGCAGGCAGCATTTGGAGCAACCTATAGTTTGGAAAGTCTATATGACTTAAAAAAAGACAAGGGGGATGACAGAAGAGAAAAAAGGGGGATGGATGTAATTCAATAACAATAAAATTTAAAAAGAGAGAGAGAGAAAAAAAAAGACAAGGGAAAGATTCACAAGAAAGTTATCAGGATCAGCTGAAAAAGCCCACTAGATTTGCTGTTAAACAAAAATAATAAAAATACCTGTTTAGGAAATGGTTACTCAGGGTCAAGCATTTTTTAAAATATTTTATTTATTTATTTTTAGAGAGAGAGAGGAGAAAAAGAAGGAGAGAGATATCAATGCGTGGTTGCCTCTCAAATGACCCCAACTGGGTATCTGGCCCTCAACCCAGGTATGTGCCCTGACTGGAAATCGAATGTTTGCAGACTGGCACTCAATCCACTGAGCTGTACCATCCAGCGCCAGTATCAAACATTTTATTGCTATGGAATTATTACATTTAATCCATATAAAAAATCTGTAATATCACTGACATACCCATTTAAAACATGAAAATACTGAGGCACCAAGAGTTTAAATAAGTAGCCCAACATCAAGTATTACCCGCAATTATGTGTCACAGGTGATGTTCAAACCCAGTTCTAACCACTGCTGGAGTTCATAAACATTCCCAACTATTATCCCAGGAAAGATCAATGTCAAAACAGGAATGAGCAAAGAAACTGTATTTGAAGAGTGAATCCATAATGAAGAAGGGAATGAATACCTCTCTTTCTAAAGGAATCTTTTCTATCTAAAATCATTTGAAGGAAATAAAAGACAGAGATTGTGATGTGAGTCATCATTCAAAAACTGAAGTGATAATTTTTTTTTAAAAAAGTATATTTAAAATGTATGTTTGGGTCAGTAATCTCCCATCACCATGTCCTACAAAGGAACCCTGATAATCTTTGGAAAGCTCTGGGCTGCCCATGGACCTCACAACATCTCTTTATTACTGATCAACTATGAGATAGAAGTTTCAAACAGAACATATCCAGGGAGGATCACTAGCATTTTTTTCTGAAAACACAGTGTTCAGGGAACTGTTTAGAATTCTCTACTGCACTGTTTCCATGACCTACTATGACACCAGTGACAGCTGGCCTCCGGTGCTGTCAGAGATGTGTGGCTCCTTTTTGTTTTACATCATTAGTGTTTGGTTTAGTGAAATCAGATACCAGTGTCCTATTCTTTCTACAACATGTGCCACATACTGATAAGCAATGTATTATAGTCCTCAACCCCACTCTAAAATTTTACAGAAAAATTCTGTAAATTACTATCTCATATGAAACAGCCTCGCACATGTAAATGTGTAAGACAAGTACATATGTCTTTTTTCAAACCAACTAATTTTTCTTATGATCATGGGGTTTCGCATCAGTGTGAACCTAAACAATGAAAACCATGACAACCACAAGGATGTCACCTGCCCTGATTTCTGTGCAATTAAAAGATGCTGAGGAACAACAGCACTAACTCTGGAGATTGTTTATCGAAGCCAACAAAAGCATGTCAACACTGAAAGCAACATGTAAGATAAAACTTGTTTTGGGGTTTGTGGCTGGAAAGTGTACCCCCTGCCTCAAAAAGATACGGTGCAGAAATATTTCTGACCTAGCAATTAACCTGCCACGAAAAGTTTGCACTGCAGTGAATCCTCCAGCCATATCTCTTTGTCTGGGACTTACAAAGAAAACTGTCCACAGAGAATGCTCTTTTCTGCTGGGTGAGGCACCGTGCAAGTGGGGAATCCCACAGTTCACCAGAAGGATTATATCACTTTCCTTCTTTGGAAGAAGTCCAGATTTCATCATGAAAATGCACCACATCGTTATGCTGCAGAAAGCTACATATGGCAACATGTCTCTAAACATCTAAACATGGACTTTCTGCTACAAAAGTTAGTTGTGAGATAAACAGTATATGTTCCGGATGTGCAAAGTTTATCAGTTCAACATATAAGAAATCTACAAAACAAAAATCTGCAGCTTGTTTGTGAACAAATAAAATAATGTATAAGTGTACCTTTCTTTCAAAAACCCTGTAGTAGAAATGCATGTACGATTTATCATGTGATACAAGGTATCACATTCTTTCATTGGTCAAGGGTATGAGATTTAGGATGGTTTATAAGTGATTCACAGACTGACAAAATTCAGAAGCTAAGTAAATAGGTAATCATTTTTAAATGGTTTATTGCACCCTTAAGCTGAGCTCCTTTCTTTTCTTTTCTCCTTTTTTTTTTTTTTTTTTTTAAGATTTTATTTAATTATTTCTAGAAAGAGGGGAAGGGAGAGAGGCAGAGATGGAGAAAGACATCAGTGTATGGTTGCCTTTCACCTGACTCCAGCCACAGATCTGACTGGAGACCTGTTTTGCAACCTTGTTATGTGCCCTGGCTGGGGAATTGAACCTGTGACCCTTGGGTTCCCAGGCCAGCGCCTTACCCACTGTGCTACCAGCCAGGGCCAGTCTTTTTTCTTTTTAATAATTTTTTAAGATTTTATTTATTACTTTTTAGAGAGAGGGGAGGGAAGAGAAGCAGAGAGGGAGAGAGACATCAGTGTATGGTTGCCTTTCACCTACCTCCAGCTAAGGACCTGGCTGGAGTCTTGGCTTGCAACCTGGTTATGTGCCCTGGCTGGGAGTTGAACCAGTGACCTTTGGGTTTACAGGCCGGTGCTTATCCACTGAGCCACCAGCCAGGGCTCAGCTCCTTTTCTAAAAGATTAAATATAAAACTAGCTCTACCTCACAAACTTACACTAATGGAGACAACAAATGCATTACTGACTGTAACAGTCATTTATATGAACTGTGTTAATTTCTCTAAGTGGTCAAATATTATTGAAATCTGAAAATCAGTTACAAAAGATCAACCCAAATCTCACAATCTGACACATTTATTATAAAGGGCAGATTTCTGTTCTTGTCTTTCCTCAGGTTTCTGCTGCTTGCAATGCTATCTATTGTTCCACAGTTACCTAGAGGCACCCTGTGATTTGGTGACCAAATAGCCAGTGCTGTGGTTTTATATTAGATATGAGAAAAATATACTCCACAGTAGCATAAAATGGATCACCTGTTTGCCTTATAGCCACCATTCTACTTTTCTCTTTAAAGATATCTAGGATAATGAAGTCTAAATTTTGTGGCACTTTCAGATAGTAAGGAAAGAAATATATGCATATGTCCCTCTTTTTCACACTTGCAAATATTTAACAATATAATTCATTAAGTCAGATGGTGCCTTCACTTAAAGGCTATCATGAAATATACTACTAATTTCCCAAGAAACCAAAACAAAGTAACATCATATATTGGTAACTTTCACATTACATGTAATTTCCTGTAGTATGAGTGATTTGGGTATAAATGCTGCTACTCCTTAAATTGCTTTGCTCTTCTGTTATAGTTAAGTATTTGGACATTCTTCCTCTGTAGATATGACTGATGGCATAATTAATAAATCTGAATGGTAATACTTAATAGGCTAATCTCTATGCACTTGGATATCCTTGAACTTTATCTCTCATAATCTATCACATTATATACAGAAATGTTGCTAAATTTAACTCCAAACAGATAGCTAAATAAACTAAAAATAAAGGATGTTGGCATGTACAGTATAAAAAGAAAAAATACAGTCTTACTTTATGGGAACTTCCTCAATATCTCTGTTAATTTCATTACATATGTTTAGTAACACTATTTTTAGACCCATTCAGAAAGCTCTTCACTTTCCTTTGACACAGGCACCTCCTCGGCACCTCTTATAAAGCTGAAATTCTGCTCCTTAGAGGTTTCCCCATATTACTGGCAATAAAAAGAGTTATACAAGGAAATTAGAATATCATTTCACAATGTTTCCTCACACTAAATACAAAATTACAAAAGTATATCTGAAGAAATCAGAAACACTAACTTGAAAGAATATATGCACCCCTAAATTCATTGCAGCATTATTTACAAGGAAGCAGTGCAACTGTTTATCAGTAGATAAATGGATAAAAAAGCTGTGATACATTTACACCATGGAATACAATTTGACTGTGAAAAAGAAGGAAATCTTACCTTTTTTCTCCAGGATGGACCTGGAGAGCATTATGCTAAGTAAAATAAGCCAGTCAGAGAAAGACAAGTACCATATGATTTTGCTATATGTGGAATCTAATGAAAAAAATAAACAAATAGAAGAGGCATGGAGACTTTTAACCTCCTTCATTGGAATGGAGGGTTCCTGGTCAATTCACTTCTAAAGAAAGCAGTTTTCTCTGGGCGCCAAGACTTTTGGAGGAGAGCGGTCACCGCACACCCAGGGAAGAGTTACATCTTCTGAGCATCTGGACTCAGGGGAACACAGCCAAGAGGCAGTGGAGACCTGCAGGAGAGCAACCCACAGGTCCAGAATACAACCAGACAGCCCAAATAAAGGATACACCAAGAACGACAAGTGGAGAAAATCTGGGAGACTGCAACATTGAACTCCACAAATGTCCTATCATAGAAGGGTGCTCACTTAAGGCAAGGAAACAAAGCAGGTTAACCCAAGGAAAAAACAAAAAAATAAAAAGCAAGCAACAACAGAAACCCAAAATGGGGGAAAAAAGAATCAGTCCATCACCAAAAGGAAAGGAAGAATCCCCAGAAAGACCATAAAATGAAACAGAGGCACCTGAAATATCAGACAAGGAATTCAAAAGAATGATGATAGAGAAGCTCAGTGAGGCCAGCAACATAAAAAAAAAACTATAAACAACTCCAGGAGAACTACAAAGAACTCCAGGGAAGTTACAAGGAACTTACTGAGAGCTACAACAGCATGAAAAAGGACATAGAAACTATCAATAAGTGCCAGGAGGAAATGAAGAATACAATTTCTGAATTGAAGAATACAATAGAAGGAATCAACAGTAGGCTAGAGGAAGCAGAGGACCAGATGAGCAAGTTGGAGGATACTGTAGACAAATACTCCAAGACAGTACAAGAGAATAAAAAAAGACTGAACAAGACTGAAGAGTCTTTAAGAGAGCTGCAGGACAACATGAAACGTAACAACATCCATATCATAGGGATACCAGAAGGAGAAGAGAAACAAGGAATGGAAAACCTGTTCAAAAAAGTCATGATAGAAAATTTCCCTGACATGATGAGTGAAACATTAATTCAGTTCAGGAAGCACAGAGGGTCCCAATGAAGATGAACCCAAACAGACCAACATCAAGGCATATTATTAAAATGGCTAATCTCAAAGACAAAGAGAGAATCCTAAAAGCATCAAGAGGGAAACGACAAATAACATATAAAGGAGCTCCAATAAGGCTATCAAATGATTATTCAACAGAAACAATTGAAGCCAGAAGGGAATGGCAAAAAGTATTTCAAGTCATGGTAAAGAAAGGCCTGCAACCAAGAATACTCTACCCAGCAAGGCTCTCATTCAAGATAGAAGGAGAAATAAGGAGCTCCCCAGACAAAAAAAGACTAAAAGAATACATCTCTACCAAACCAGCATTGCAAGAAATTCTAAAGGGTCTGCTTTAAAAATAAGTAAATAAATAAAATGAAGAAACAGAGAAAGCCAAAGAGGAATACAGACACAATGGGAGAAAATGGCAATGAATAAGTATCCATCAATAATCACCTTAAATGTAAATGGATTAAATGCACCAATCAAAAGACATAGGGTAACCGAATGGGTAAGACAACATGACCCACATATATGCTGTCTTCAAGAGACCCACCTCAGAATAAAAGATCAACACAGATTGAGAGTGAAGGGATGGAAAAATATATATCAAGCAAATAGACACGAAAAAAAAGCTGGAGTAGCAATACTTATTTCAGACAAAATAGATTTTACAATGAAGGCCATAAAAAAGGACAAAGAAGGACATTTCATAATACTTAAGGGAACAATCCATCAAGAAGAAATAACTCTGATAAACATATACGCACCCAACATAGGAACTCCAAAATATATAAGGAAAATCTTGGAAGACTTTAAGAAAGACATAGACAGCAACACACTAATAATAGGGGATTTTAATACCCCACTATCAATAATGGACAGATCTTCCAAACAAAAAATCCCCAGAGATGTTGTGGCATTGAACAGCACTCTAGAGGAAATGGACCTAACTGATGTATACAGTCTTATACCCTAAAGAATCAAAATACACATTCTTTTCAAATGCACATGGATCATCCTCCAAGACAGACCACATGGTATGTCACAAGACAAGCCTCCACAAATATAGGAAAATTGAAATCATACAAAGTATCTTCTCAGATCACAATGGCTTGAAACTAGAAACCAATCTTAAGGGAAAAAAACAAAAATTCTCTAACTCATGGAGACTGAATAACATGCTTTTAAGCAATGAAGGGGTCAACAATGAGATCAAAGATGAAATAAAAAAATTCCTGGAAACAAATGACAATGAACACACAACAGCCCAAAACCTATGGGATACAGCAAAGGCAGTTCTCAGGGGGAAATTTATAGCAATACAGGCCTTCCAAAAAAGGTTACAAGAAGTTTATAAAAACGACCTACCACAAAGCTGCAAGAACTAGAGGAGCAACAACAAACAAAGCCCAGAGCAAGTAGAAGGAAGGAAATCATCAAGATCAGAGCAAAACTAAATAACTCAGAGATTCAAACTACAGTTCAAAGAATCAACAGGTCCAGGAGCTGGTTCTTTGAAAAAATAAACAAAATTGACAAGCCCTTATCCAGACTCATCAAGAAAAAGAGGGAGAGGACCCAAATAAACAGAATCAGAACTGAAAGAGGAGAAATCACAACTGATACCTCAGAAATACAAAAGACTGTAAGAAATTACTACAAACAACTATATGACAAAAACTATGACAACCTGGATGAAATGGACACATTTCTGGAAAAGTATAATATACCAAAACTGACCCCGGAAGAAGCAGAAAGCCTGAATAGGCCAACAACAACTAGTGAAATTAAAGAAGTCATCCAAAATCTCCCAAAGCACAAAAGCCCTAGATCAGATGGCTACACAGGTGAATTTTACCAAACATTTAAAGAAGAACTAACTCCTATCCTCCTCAAACTGTACCAAAAAATTCAGGAAGAGGGAAGACTCCCAAACTCTTTCTATGAGGCCAATATTATTCTAATCCCAAAACCAGGGCAAGATACAACTAAGAAAGAAAGCTACAGGCCAATATCTCTGATGAACATAGATGCTAAAATTCTCAACAAAATATTGGCCAATCAGATTCAGCAGTATATTACAAAGATCATACACCATG